>CM076577.1:573504285-573620748 GCA_034641835.2 Pinus albicaulis
AAGGATTTATAGTTGTTTTCTCAAGACAATCAACTATGGCCAGAGTCATTGATGACACACTTATTAGATACACAAAATTCTCAGGAAGGGGGGTTGAATATGTCAACAACAGTGGTATATATTTGAATATGTCTAGAGAGCTCGTTAGACCCCTGACACAACTAAGCTTATTGAATTTCAAATTATGTTCCAGGATAGAGCGTTGTGGTGGTTTATCAAATGGATAGATGCTAACCCCGATGCCATTATTGATTCAATCAAGCAAGATTTTATTCAGTTATTTAGGTTTCCTTAGTCAAATCAACAAGGATTGATAGAATTGATGGATATTCGCCAGCAGTAGGGAAAATATGCTTGGCAGTTTATTCATCACTTTAAATATGCTATTAACAAATTTTTTATCTCATTGATCCACATCAAAGAGATTGCTTCATCAAGGCCCTGTTACCAATGACTGGCATTCATTTGTCTCAAAAAAATATTAATACACTTCAATATTTTCTAGAAGAAGTAATGCATATAGAATTTATGGCTAGCTATCCATAAGAATGTAGAATCGATGGTTCCTCAATAGATCCTATTATTGTGGGCCTTCAGAATCAGCTTGCTACCTTGATAAAAAAATTAAAATATCTTAGGCCTTTACATCCTGTGGGACCTCATATTTTTTGTACTCACATTCAGGTTGAAAGACATCATGTCTCATAATGCTCATGACTAAGGGGACTAGGGTCATCTAGTGCCCCTATGGGACCTCCTCCACAAAAATATCACAAATTTGCTAAGATTTCATATGCTCCTCCTTTTCACGTCCATATGAAATCCCATTCATTTCCAAATCCCCAAGGTATTTCAAGGAATGATTACTATGAGATCTCTCAAATTTTTGGACATTTATCTCACTTATGTCCAATTTTGTAGAAGTACTCAAATTTTCCCAATAATTTATTTTGTGAATTTTTTGGATCACCCAACCATCATACGAAGCAATTTCATTCCTTGGATGCTTTAGCTAACCTCCTTGACCATTCATCCTTCTGTATCAATGAGACTCCTTCAGGAAAATTAGTGGGAGCTCTCAGGGGAGGAAGGATGGGAATGATAGGTCTGATTAGGTGTTGTAACTGTGATCAAGAAATCCATGTCACAAGATAATTCCCTATGCCACGAATACCCTAGTGTTCATAATTTCGAGTGAATACCCATTCAACTGGATATTTTATTGAAATTATTCCTCGGTGGGAGGAGAAAAACTAGGCTAAAGGAGCTAATTTGGTCTGTACAGAGCCTCGATATCCTAGTTCTATAGTGCACCCCAATATCAATGTTGTTATAAAAGGAGGAAAGAAGGTTGGAGCTAATGTTGGAACTCTTGATAAAATAGAAGACATAAGACCTACATATCCAAAGAAGTGTTATGATCCAAATTAGCATAAGGATTACTATAAGGATGTTGCTGAACGTTTTCTGTAAATTGATTTCTTCACAAGGATCTCACAGTGAACAATAGAAGCAAGTAAAGTTTCATGATGAGAAACATTATGCAGAAAATTTCCAATAAATAATGGATTTTTTTAAGCTATTTCCACAAATTATGAATGATGAACAATTTTCTGGTTAATTGTGTAAAATGTTAAAGGCTATTGTTAAGGATGATTGGTTTTCTAAAGAACCAATTTCCATGAATTTCCTGAGCGAAATTCTAGACGAGTATAGCAAAAAAAGAAGTGAAATGGAAGGGAGTTCTGGGTAGATGCTCAGATTGATTTTTTTCAAATCAAGGACTCCATGTTGAACTTGGGCTCAGATGTCAATATTTTGCCAAGAAAAACCTGGGAAACTCTAGGAAAACCAAGTTTTTCTTTTCCTTTATTTAGTTGTGAATTGAAAAAAAATATTGTATTATTCCTATTGGCATACTAGAGGATGTTGAATTTGAAATTTTTGGTGTAAAAACATATGAAAATTTTGAAGTTATTGACATTACTGGGGATAAACATCGATATAAAACTTTGTTGGGAATCAACTAGGCTTTTGAAAATCATGCACTCATTGATTTGAGGCGGGAAACTATGAATTTTGAAGTAGATGGAATGCGAGTAATTCAAACTCTTGATCCTTATCAGGGCCTAATATTTACTGAATCGATGGAAAATTTTGAATCACCTAATTTACTAGAGAAATTATATCAACTGGCCTCTAGGAGGTGAGAAGATTATATTAACCCCACAACGATTGGATCTATCAATTGGTGAAGTATTCAAAGTACTGAAGCTAGCTCCGATGATAAGATTGAAGATTGGAAAAAATGATCTCATGAAATTAATTTGTTCAATGTGTCCATTAGATCGATATTGAGGTACATGAGTTTCCCATCTTCAATGGTACTAATTATGCTGTAAATTTTATTAAAAAAGTGTATTCTTTCATGGAACAAAGTAAAAATTTTCCTCTAATGAGTGTTTCTTTGCAAGCAACCCCTCCAATATGTTGGGAAACCCATCAGGATTAGCTTCAATATTGGAGCACAATTGAGGTTGTCATGCTTTATCAGTTTCTTCCTACGAATGGGCTTTTAAGTAAAATCCCTACTTCTAATGGTCATACTAGACCACAAGAGCATGTTGGGAATTGATGTTCTATATGGCAAGATGATGGCTTGGTAGTTGAAATGTGGTCACATCTATTTATTCATTCCTTGGGAAATATTTCGCAAGCTTTTTATTTGCAGGAGAAGTTAAAACACAAAAAAAAAATTGGGATGTGTTGTCTTCCTAGTTTTGTAGAGGATTTTCTTTTTGTGATGTTGATGAAAGGATACCACAAGTCATCCAATCTCTCATAGGAGTATTATTTTTAGGTGGGGACACTTTGGTAGAATGAATTAGGTATGGAGACTTTGCACACCAATATGGATCAGGGTTCCATG
Organism: Pinus albicaulis; assembly: GCA_034641835.2. NCBI lineage: Eukaryota > Viridiplantae > Streptophyta > Pinopsida > Pinales > Pinaceae > Pinus > Pinus albicaulis. The sequence continues at coordinate 573,507,215 of CM076577.1, forward strand.
AAGTTGTTTTTTGTAGTAAAGTTAATAGAGATCTGGATGATGACCTAGAGGAGATAAGATATTTTTCCTTCAAAGAGTCTGAAGGGGAAAAAAAATAAAATAGGATCCTATACAGGATGCTCTACATCTACAACCTCTTAAGTTGAAGAAGATGAATATCGAGATAGAAGAGAAACCAAATCTTGCTTCTATTGGGGCTATAGGGATGATCAAACCACTTGGGAAATTTTGATCTACTAAAAGAATATGAGGCTTTGTTTCCCTGTTCCATCTGAGATTTAAAGGGAATTAAAGGATATTTGGGAGAAATTAAAATGGTACTAAAGAGATATGCGAAGCTAGTTAAACATCGACCCTATAGATTGAATCCATGGGTCAAGGAGAGAGTGAAGAAAGAAATTGAAAAAATGCTAGTTTTTCATCTTATATTCTTGATTGATGAAGTTGAATGGACAAGCTCCATTATCATCCAGGATAAGAAGGATTCAGAGGAAATTGAAGTGCGTGTTGATTACCGTAGCCTCAATAATGCCTGTGTACATGATATGTTTCCAACTCCCTTTATCAATGAAGTCTTTGATAATGTTGGGGAAATGAAGCTTATTCGTTTACTGATGGTTTCTCGGGGTATCACCAGGTTCATACTGCAGAAGAAGATAATAAGAAGACCACATTCATTACCAAAAGGGGGTCCTATGATAATAACAGTTATGCCCTTTGGGTTTAAGAATGCACCTGATGTTTTCATGCTTATTGTTATTGCTACATTCCGTGAATATATACATAATTTTATTGAAATTTATATGGATGATTAGGTCGTTTATAGCCTACTCTAAAATCATCCTATCTTGTTGAGAGTTATGTTTGATAGATGTAGACAACCTCAAATATCTTTGAAATTGAAGAAATGTATTTTTTTGTGCGTTTTGAAACATTATTGGGGCATATCGTCTGCAAAGAAGGAGTATGTGTGGACCCTTCCAAAGTTATGGTAATACTGAATGTGCCACCACCCATTGTTTTTTGACAGTCAAGTTTGACTTTGGGACATACTGGTTATTATCACAAATTTATAATAAATTATTCTTTAATCATAGCATCACTTGAGAAGCTTCTTAAGAAATCTGAATGATTTGTGTAGTTCGCTAAATGTGATGTTGCATTTGATAATTTGAAGGAGAAACTAGAAATTTCACCCATCCTCATCTACCCTAACTGGCATAGGCCATTCCATGTCGATGTTGATGCATCTGGAAATTCCTTAGGCACTATATCAACACAACCAGGTGAAGGAAACTTTCCATCATCCAATTTATTTTAAAAGTAGAAAACTTTCCACCACAGAGAAAAATAATACTACTATAGAATGGGATTCTTTAGCTATGGTATATTCTTTGCAAAATTTTGGCAATATTAGTTGGGAGGTTCATTCAAGTTCTTCAAAAACCACTCAACACTGAAATATTTAGTCAATAAACTTTTACTCGAAGGATGTATTTGTCGGTGGTTATTGTTATTTAGGAATTTACTTTTGAGGTGATTTTCAAGCCAAGAAGATCAAATGAAGGGCCATACCATTTGTCCAGTTTAGAGTCAGGATAATCTGGGGGATCAATTGATGATAAATTTCCGGATGATCAATTATTTCCTATTAAATTTTTCCCTGATTACTTAGAATATATCACCACTTTTCTTGCTACAAGAAAATTCCATCCTAATTATATTACTGTGAAAAAGAAGCATTTTGTAGTTAGAGAAAAATATTACCAACTTATTACATGATAAATATATAAAATGGGACTAGACCAATTTTTGCACTTTTGTATTCTTGATCATGAACGTGAAAGTGTATTATGGGAATGCCATGCTAGAATTGCAGGAGGTCATGTTGGAGGCAAAGTTACTACTCAAAACGTTTTTCAAGCTAGCCTCTAGTGGCCAACTCTTTATAAGGATGTGAAATCATATGCAAAGTCTTGAAATTTATGTCAACGGGTTGGCCGACTATCGATTCACAATGAAATTACCTTGCATCCGGTATAAGCCCTTGCTACTTTTGAGAAATGAGTTGTTGATTTTATTCTGGCCTAATCACCCTCCTACTCATCATTCACATGCTTGGTATATCATTACCACAAAATATTATTTGAATCTTTGGGTAGAAGTTGCTCTTGTTAAATATTTCATTGCTGATATGATTGTTCAATTTATTTTTTGTTGGGTATGTGTTATATTCTTTCCACGATTAGCCCCATGCGCTGTATGTTGCGTCGGGCGTAGCTGGGGGGTCACGAGGGGTGAAGCAGTCCCCACCGTTGGGGTCCGGGGGCGGCCTTGGCCAGCTGCTTTGTGCGGACCCACTCATAGGCGGATACGCCCATGGTTTTGTGCATGGTTTTGCATGGTTTTGGGGTTCGATGGTTTCGGCCCTGGTATTTTGTAGATCCGGTCAAGGGAACTATGGTTATGTTCTAATCCAAGGGGTTAATGGATTGGGGTTTATGTATGCTTCGGCATGTATATATATGTGTTGTAACACTAAAAGGAATATAATGAAAAATCAAGCTGGTCGTCTCGATTTGGGATCCAGGGGAAAATCTCTGTGTTTATTTGTTTTATGTTTTATGCTCTCGCTATTGTTTTATTTTCTGTTATAAGATTCGTGTGTAGATAATTTCTGTTCAGGGTTAAAACCTACATTTTTGAAAACATCATTACCAGTTTTGGTTGTCCTTGAAGTCTTACAAATGACCAATGGTCCCATTTCATCAATGAAACAATCCAGGCTCTACTATAAAATTTCATGATACAACACCATAAGAGGACTCGTCATCCACAAGCCAATGGTATTATCAAATATTTTAACTAAATTTTAGAAAAAAGACTAAGTTTCTCTCCATCAATATAGATGATTGGGATGAATGAGTTACTGCTACTTTATGGGCCTACCAAACTATAGATAAGTGGTTGCACAAGTACACTCCTTTTGAAATGGTTTACATGAAGGAATTCATTGTTCCTGTTGAGTTCATTGTTCCTATTCTTGTTATTTCTCATGAAACTCAAATATCTGAAGATGAGAACATTCCTGAATGAGTGCATGAATTATTACAAATTGACGAGTCCTGATTTCTTGCTTATTTTCATCAAATTGTTGAGAAAGAGTGCTAGAAGGCTTGATATGATCAACATATCAAGAAAAAATCCCTTTTTGTGGGAGACCAAGTATTAGTATATGAAAAAAAGTATCACAAGAATTCAGGTAAGCTCAAAATGCATTGGATTGGTCCTTTTTATGTTGCATAAATCAAATATTCTGGTGCTGTTTGACTTGCTCAATTATGTGGTACACTTTTCTCTGGATGGTTGAATGACGATTGCCTAATGCCCTATTTTTATTCTTCAACATCGAAGTAAAGTTTCCTCTCTTCGTGAGAGTAGTAGGTAGGAGTTAGGATAGTTGTGTCAATAAGTATTTTGTTAGTTTGGTAGTTTGTGTCTTAAGTCTTTTACACAAGTATAATGTCCTTTCAGTTGCGACCTGCCGCAACTCATTGTGGTTGGGAGATTTTGTTGTATATTTCATAGTTAGTATCATTAATGATTTTTATTTTCTATTATTACTTTTTGTCATGTTTGAATTAGTTTCCAAATCCATTTCATATTTCTTGATAATATTTCCCTTTATCGATATATTTTCTACTAAATCTGATTTTTCTTGGTACATGCTTGAATTTCCTGTCATTAATTTGAATCTGATTCACATTTATCACACGTAATGAATAAGCTCTTCACCCCATCGAATGTTTTATATCTACCCACCATCCATTTCTATCTTCATATTTTTATTTCTTGAGTTCTGAGTTTCTGCTATGGTTCTGTTCTTCCTATCCATAAGCCCTCATTTCCTTGAAGCCCCATTGATCATTTTGTGTATACTGTCGTTCTGCAACCGTGGTTGGTCAAATTAGAACCACTTTCAATATGTACCCTATTGATTATCGTATCCACTATGAAGACGACCTCTTGGGGAAGTATGATAAAGCCACTCTTGTTGATATTGACCTCTCTGATCCGTCATTTTTCCCTGCGATCCGGACTGATGTCTTTATGCAGCCCAATACCCATCCCAATGCCCATTCTACCCTAGAAGTAAAAACAAATTTCCATCCTTTGAAACAATCCACTCTCCTTGTTGTACGCAAGTTACCTATTTTTGGCACCACTAGTGAAGTCATGCGTTGAAGAAAGTTCTTACCCAGTCGGTTCCATGGGGGTTCTCTCTGGTTGGACTGAGAAAACCCCATCCATGAAGAAGATATTTACAGACACACAAGATTGTTGGCTTATGGTTCCGATGTTAGGTCAAATTTTCAGGGAACTGCTAAATGTGGCAAGAAAACATATGAGACTAATTTGTACAAAAATTATGAAACTGCCAGAAAACGACACAGGGGATATTATTGATATGATCAATAATATGTAGGTTTAAGTTGCTGCCACCATTATCGCTACTGAATTCCTGCGCCATTTTACCAGAGGATAATGTTCATTGGACGCCATATGAGTTGTAGAGGCTTACATTCAACCGAACCAACTGAATTGGTCAAGCTATCTCCTTAATGAATTATTTTATTCTGCCCATGATGTTTATACCTGACCCATGTATTGTATTTTTGGATATATGATTCTTCCACTTTCTATATACAAATGGTGTGCTCTAGAGGGCTGAGACCTCACCATGGTTAAAAAAGGTGAATCTCTTGCATATGATTATGCACCTTGGCGTAGTATTGACAACATTGTCTATAAATAATTTAATGATCTTGCATTTGGCCATTGGTTTAAAAAAATGGATGTTGTGACCAAAACTATTTCACGAGTGCCGCTCCCTTTGCTCAACTAGTAGGCTCATCATATCTTGTTTGGTATAACTCATAGTTCTTGTTTTCTCTAACCGCTACATGAATTTTCTACCACTTTCTCCATGTAGAAGCTTCCATTCTACATTAGCGAGAACTATTTCCATAATGAAGTGATCACTTGGATAGGAGTCTTGTCACGGAAGCAATATGGGAGGGACTTGTATAATTTTGATGCTATGAGACTTGTTGGAGATTCCCCTTATTTCTCGTGCAAGCACTTTGGAGATATGCTCAAAGATATCCAGTGCCTGCGAAGAAAGCTAAAGAGTGCATGAGCTCGACATATGATACATGGACTGAGGTAGGTTCCTTCATTGAAAAAGATAATCATGTACATCAAGTCACTCCTATTTCCACTGCACTTCCTACTATCGGAACCACCAGTCCACCCACTACCACCCCTGTTTCCACTTCATCTCACCAATCTTGTCATGATATCCATTCCTCTACCATTATAAACCTTGATGCTGCTCTTCCATCCGCCATTCTCGTTGTTGCAATTATTGAAGAACAATTCCCATCCCCGCATACAACTTTTTACGTATCACCTCATTCATCGTAAGCGACCCTATATTATTGTCTATATTAACCTACTATCGCTAATAAGCCACAAGAAATGGAAGCCGATTCCAATTTTATTTTTTCTACTATTTTTATTGTTTCTACCATTCCCACACCATCCACTGTTCTTCCTTCTGCCGCTACCTCATCTCGTCCCTCTTCTTCCACCACTTCACTCATTTTTGTTGAGAAAGTTTTTGATTTCATGGAAGATCCAGACAAATTTCATCAAGTGATCAACCTTTTCACCTAGAAGCATGATCTTATTCCTTTTATTCTACCCCTCATTACTCACACAATTTCACAAAATAAAAAGGGTACTCTCCAGAGAGAATCTTCACTACAGGCTCACTGATAGCACTCAGTTGTTAGTGGCCAATCAATAAAATAACGAATTCCAATGGTAGAAAAAGTTTCAGTGAACACACTCGGTACATGGTATTCACCACAATTGTTTTAGTTAATTCATGCTTCTATCTCTCAGTTGGAGAACCATTTAGTTCAGACCGAGGCTCGATGCACAAATCTTCAAGTTAACTATGACAAACAAGAACATCAGCCTAACGGTGCCACTACAGTAAAAACACATCTGTGCCTTGAGAAATATGGGTTAGAGGCTCAAATGAATGATATTCATTCCAAATTGTAGTCATTATGGCCTACACTTGCCCCTTTCGCCGAACAATATCCTGAAGATCTTACAACATGTTCCCCTATAGAATGTTGTACTTTTTTTAAAGCGGTGTGTAAGAAAATTTCAGCCAAGAATATTGATCTCTAGGATACTATCACTACTGTGCAATAATCCTCATCAGATCTATCAAAAATCTACAAAGACCAGATAACTGAAAAGATTCAGACATGTGTCGTTGTTTGCTACACTTTGCCACAAGTAATGTAGGAGCCATAGAAGATGTTCAGTCAAATTTATGATTGTAGTTACAATATTGCGAAGAAGAATGAAATTAGTGATCCCTTGTACGAGAAAATCAAAGACATGTGCCAATAAGCAATGATGACTACAGATATGGAAGTGAAGAAGCAACTATTAGATCAATCTGATGGATTAGATTCTCAAATTTATCAGTTGGAAGACACATTGTAGGAAACTAAATGTGTTCTTCACGACCTCCACTCAGAGGCAAAGAAAAATTTCATTACCTTGAGCACATTGTCCACTATATTTGATCAATAAATCTAGGGTCTTGCCCAGTTGCAACCCAGTGATCTCAATGTGCAGAAGGTTGAATAATTTTCAAGTAAGGTATCTACACTTTTGGATTCATGGAACCCCTTTGTTTCTACATTCACCACATTTAAGGAGTCATCTCTTCAAATTTTTCTAGAGTTCGGTCCTTAGTTTGAAGGTACCACAACAAATCAGAGTGGAATCCAAACACCCTAGAGTTCAGTAGTAGGAGTAATAGTATCACATTGACTTGCGGGTGCGTCAATGGATTTTGTTTGGGGCATGTTGCATCCTTTGTTTTTGAAGGAATAGAAGTTGCAGAGGAAATTTTGGATAATTCCGTCGAAAGAAGAGCGTTGAAAAATATGAGTGTTAAAAAAATATTTGTTTTGGACTTGCACAATGGAAAGTAAGGGTGCACACCATAAAATTTGGAACCAATTTTGATACATCTAGCAGAAAAACAAGGTAATTTCCCTAGGTTTTGGAAAATAAAAGATCAAGCAAGCGAAGGACTGAAGACCAGATAAATCGAGTGCGGGTTATAAAATAAAATTCAAAGCAATGAGAAAAAAATTTAGAAGGATTTTTGAAGGTTTATAAAGCACCAAAAAGTTTAGATCTGAGCTATGTGAAACAGAGACTGCTTGTAGGCATATTTGATTATGTAGTGATGTATTTTGATAGTTGTTTTGGGTTGTACTATCTGCGCAAAAGTTTGTAATGTGCCGCAAGATGTATTGAAGGAATTTTGTTGTGATTGGGCTCTGATATGTAATAATAAAATGAGAATGGGATTTTTATCATATGTTTATATGTTTCGCACCCCCTTTTAAAATTTTATGTGTGTAGTTATTCTCTTATTAATGTATAATTTATCTTTTTGCAATGAATGTATGATTTCCTGCATAGATTGCATAATATATAATTCTAGGTCCCCTTCCACCTTTATATGGTTATGGCTCTCCTCGAATGAGATGCTCCTTTGATATAAGGGAGTGAAAATGTCAGTGAAGTGGTAGACTACGCGAAAATCTTTTGGCACCCTAGGACAAACCCTCGATCATTATTCATTTAAACGTTTATGCAAACAACTATTGGATCTGCCCATTTATCAGTATGTACTAAAAGGGACTCTTTCCCCTGCTTTTCTATTAGTAAATATTGAAAGGGACTATTTCCTCTGGTCGTTTACCAACACGAACTGGAACGGAATCTCATCTCGGAACTTTTATCGACACCCACTAGAAGGAGATACTAATCCTGATCTATTTTTATCACCAAAAAATGATCACTTAGCCATATCTAACTAAGTGGATCGAAATACACCATGTAAGACCAATTTTACAATAGAAAAATTGGTTTCACTACATGAAATAACATGATAAACCATATTTTATTAAGTTATTTTTAATTAAAACATGAAACCCCGTGAGGAATAATTAAATAAATCATTATTTATTTGATTTTCCTCTAGGAATAATTAATTAAATCCTTTTTTAGTTATTATTCCTTGTCATGTTTGACCCAATCATGAGAAATAGTTAAATAAATCACTTTTATTTGATTTTTCTCTAGGAATAATTAATTAAATCATTATTCAGTTAATATTCCTTGTCAAATTTGAGTAAATCACTTCGGAATGATTAAACAAACCATTATTTGTTTATTATTCCTTGACTACTTCCTTGAAATAGTAAATAAATCATTTTTTTGTTTATTATTTCTAAATGAAGGTATTTAACCAATTTAAATATCTTTTCCCTATAAAACATACAATAAAATATTCCAAGTGGTTAGATCTCTTTTGTGGTTAATAATTTTTTATTGTTTTCCATTTTCGAGAATAACCCAATATTTTGTTACAAGTAGGAGGCTTTTCCATCCATTCCTCACTAGGATCACTATAATCATCATCATTATTATTTTTTTCATTCGAGCTCCTATATGAGTTCAACACACGTTTTGGGTTTCACACATCATAGAGAGAGAAAGATCCTACATACTGAAGTGTAGAGGAAAACCAAATGACCCATCCCATTTGAGGGGGAGCTATAGCCATCATATGAGTCTCCTTCACCAGGTGTAACAAATTCATAATACATCATTCATTCTTTGATATGGATTTGTCTATGCTATGGTGTTTTACATTAGTTAAATCTCTAGTGTTTAATGTATTTTTCTGCCATAGATCTATTATTTTGTAGGTTTCTTCTAGATTTCTATTGCAAATTTGAAGGTTTAGATGGTCATATTTGTTGTTAGGGCCATCAATTACTCATGGCTTAAGTAAGGTCTTTTTGGTACACTTGTTGAAATATTTTGTGCTAACAAATGGTAACTCCATTGGTGTAATTCAGATTCCTGGGTGATTAAGAAATTCAGCAATCAGGGTTTTTATTCAGTTGGTTCTCAGTCTCTTGATGGTTGTTTTCAGCTTTTATACCCTTATTTAGTTAAATTCCAAATTCTGATACTTTTCTGTTGTTTTGCGCAGGTCACAGGTACCAGTCGCACAAGAGATAGAAAATATGATGGAACCTACCACCTGAGTGTCAAGGATATAAATGCACACTTTTCAGCCCCAAACCTACGTTTTTATCCTTCATATCGTACTTATTGGCCCAAAAGTGGCGCTATCCTCCCGAAACAGGCCAGAACCCACAATTTAGAACTTTTTTTCAGGATTTTTTCTTAAATTTTTAGGGTTTTCCGAGAGGACAGTTTAGGATTTTTTTACCTCTATTTCAGCCCATCTTAGGCCAAGAAATGATCATTTTGTCTCCTTGAAGTAGGAAAAATCCCCCTATGGTTTCAATACACTTCTACCTTTTTAGGAGGAAACCAACTAAGTAGGTAGTCTTAGATTTCCAGTTCTTTCAGCCATTGTTCTAGGGTTTGATCCATTTTTTTTAGACCTTGTAAGATATGTTGTTTTACATCCAAAACACCCTCTTTAGTTTGTTTGACCTTTCTCCTTAGGGTCCCATTATTTTCCCTAGTTTTTAAAGCTTCTGCCCTATCTTCTGCAACTTGTTAACCTTCTATTTTCTTATTGTTTTCTACACCATTTTAGCAGTCTAGAGTCATTTTATCGCAATACCATAGACATTAGATATTTTGACCCTTTTCATGTGTTTTTAGTTTCTTGTTTGCGTCTCTTGTTTATGTTGTTTTAAAGCCTTGTTTGTGTGGGGTTTATGCTTGATTTACTTTTTATTTCACTGTCATTATTTCAGTTTCATTTACAACTTTCAACATTTTATTTTAGCAACACCTTGGTATCATCATTAAATATGTTTAATTAACTCATATATAATAAACACTTATTTTCACTCACTCACACCTAAAGAGAACGGGAGCTTGGTTGAAGCTTCCAAGCCAAGATTGAAACACGCCACTTAATAAATCTAACTCACATAGATTAAGCCCACTTGCGCATCAGGGCCAAACAATGTTTGTAGTTAGTTGTAGGATTGTTGGGATAGGATTCCAATAATACCCATCAATCACATACATTGAGACATAGAAATTTGAGTTAATAAGGAGCTTAAAATCCTTCACCATCCCATGGTCAAAGCCAAAGTGTGTTAGAAATGCATCTCAAAGGGGTTTAGGGAAGGAAATCGTGTGAGCAGTTCTCCTCAGGGATACCCAACCCATGGTAGCGAATAATATGCATTGTTTAATTTACCAATAAGATCAAGACTCGACCACCCTCATGGGACGAAGGTAACCTTAGTGGCCAATCTTAGGAAAACTCCTTATAGGACTGGTTGTGGGAAGTAGTTGGTTCTCTACCATACCTTTCCATGTGAAAGGCCATCTAAAGCAATAGAATCTAGGATTCTTTAAGGATTTAGATAATCCTTAGGCTAGAGGTCACTTTTATTTTTGATAGGATGTGCTTTCTTGCATTATATTAGCTCACGGAATAGTTATTTTACACTTGGCACCATTGCACTAGGTGTTTTATAGTTTTTAATTACTCTTCTATTTCTATCATTCTCTAGTCTTTAGTGTCATATGTGTCTTCACATCATTGGCTCCCCAAGGCATTTGTCACGGAGAATTTGAGGTCTCCATCCTCGGTTTGTATTATGACATATTTATCCAGCCTGTAAGGTTAGAAATAATCCTCCCAGTCCTCTATCGAGTCTTGATTATGACTCAGATTCTTCCCATTCATTGATTTCTTCCTCTAATTTTGCATCTTCTCATCCTCATATCTCCACCATGTATGGCACCAATGCAGGTGCAATACCCCAAGGTTGTATTCCTGGTCCCAATCTAGGCACTCCCGCTATCATAACCGTTACAGCTATGGTCGCTTCCACTCCATTGCTCCCTTTTATGGTTGGTTTAAGTCTCCCATATTTTAACCAGTTAATCAATGATCCCATTTCCCATGATGCTGGTTGGCAAGCTATGCCAACAAAGCTTCCTTCTGACATCCCTTAGTTTGAAGTAAATAGTGGAGAGGACCCCACCAATAATTTTCTCTCCTTCCACATGTGGTGTTCATCAAACTCCATTACTGATGACTCCATTCGTCTTCGGTTATTCCAATGTACACTCACTAGAGAAGTTGAAAAGTGGTACATTGACAAAATTGGTACATCTCATTCCACTTTTACGAGTATTTCTAAATATTTTCTGTCATATTTCCAATTAACCCTCCATTATGATACTGATACTGAGTTGTTGGCCGCATTCCGTCAAAATTCTGCCACCAACCTTTCTGACCATGTACAAGAATGGCTTAGAAGGAGGAGCATGTGTAAAGCTCCTACATTTAATGACTATGTCTATATGGATTGGTTTCTTAGAACACTCTTAGCCCCCATAGGTAAAGATGTCGCATCTCACTTTCCTCAGACTGAGGAGGAAGCTCTCCAGATTTCTTTAAAATATGACTTGATTTATGCCTAGTCAGGTTATGTTTATATCGTTTTACCAGACCTTCCTAGAATTGGTGGTGTCACTGCACCAAGGGCATCTCACGCTGCTGATGGTATCGTTGGATCCCTTTCACACCCATCACCATATGATCCTCCTTAGATGAGTTATGGTAACCCTCAGGGGGGGACAAGTTCCTCCAACACTTATCCCCCTCCGGAAAACCTGTATCTCAGTAAAAGCATGTCTTATGAATTTTCCCACCGCATCAACCAATTCTAAGGCCAACTATTTCTCAACCTATTTATCAAGCTGTTTCCCTAGCTCATTTTTATCCTTATGTACCGCCCAACGCTCCAACCCCTCATGCGTCAATGCCCTCGCCTCCCATGCCTTCTCAACCTCTGTCACAACGTCCACCTTCTCCTCAAGGTCAAGTGTATGCTCAACAGATTTCAACTAATCCCCCAAATTCCAAGAAAAATAATAAGGGGAAAGGCAACTAGAACCAACAACTTTAGGGTAAGTAGGGTTTCCAAGGTACTCAACCGAATGCATCCGAGGGAAACCATGCAAATGCCACAACCCAATAATATGGAAATCATCCCAAGAAGAACAAGGCTATTTGTATGAATAAGCCTTCTGAATGTTGTGGTGTATATGGCCATTGCACACATGATTCTCCCCTTTTATCCCAGATGCATCAAATGTGGGATGCCTAAGAAGCATCTTGATGACAACAGTGATAGGGTCTCTTCCTCTGAATGCTACTCCAACTCAACTGAATGCGCTCACTAATCCTTTCCCTCAGCAAGGATATCTCATTTACCAACCCCCACAAGGTCAGGTCACCCCCCCCACCTCAGTGGTTTGGTCACACTTATTACCATATTCTCATGATGAAATCTGATGAGGTTAACAACACTCATGTCAACCTTGAGACCCAGTCGTGCCAGTATGACAATAAAACTTCTACGTCTGCAATCGAGTCCTAAACCAAAATGTCTCCTTAGTCCATTCTGACACCAAATCGTCCCTTAAAGACCCTTTAGCCTAAGGAAAAGGTCATACAAAAGATCCCCAAAGGGCCATTACGTCGTAATTATTCTTCTTCCAAATCCAAACACACATATAGTGTTGAAGATGACTTGGCGCAGTTTCTTGATGCCATGTCAACACTGGAAGTTCTCAAAACATGCCCATCGCAACGAAAATATATACTATCTGCTTTGGGTGTTGTAGACCCTTCAGATGATTGCTTGATCATATTTGATGTTGACAAGTCAGAACATCCCCCTCTACCCTCATCTGTTGCTTTTCAAATACCAGTCACCATTAGAAACACCATTGTTCAGGGTGTATCATAGATGAAGGCACATCCACATGTGTGATGTTTTACACTATTTACAAAAAACTCAGGTCACCTAATATGTCCCTATCCAACATCACTTTATGTGCTTGGGATGATCATCCTTCACGACCCCTTGGCGTGTATCACAATTGTCCTGTCACAATTACTAGTAAGACTAGTTGTATTGACATTTAAGTCATCGATGCCCCATTGGATTAAAATATTCTTTTGGGTTGTAGTTATACCTATGCGATGTCAATTTTCGCATATTAGGTTCACCGCAAGATGTTTTTTCACTGTAATGGAAATATCGCAACCATCAATCAGTTGACATATTACAATCCGAAGGCTTATACATCACCCTAGTTTACCATCTCATCGATGACCGACAATCAACCTGTCTCGCCTCTCACCAATGTCTCTCGAGGAGTCTATAAAGATTCCACATTGCTTGGTGCATATCATGGTCCATCCCCTAACCCTTCTGAGTCCATATCTTCCATTTTTTTCATGTTGCAAGCGTCATGAGCTAGCCACAAGTGGTCTGGTATGAATATCTAGAAGCCAGCACCTTCGCAACTTGATGTTGTTCACTCGACCCAGCCATCAGGACCAACTCCTCAAGCACCCTCTCCTTATGCTAGTGTCTCTCCTTATACTTTTCAACCAGGAACAGTTCCCTCAAGTCTTAACCATCTGGGAGTCGTTCTGCCAGGCCATTACACTTCAGGCTAGATACAATTTTTATCTCCCCCATTTGGAGTATTTCTGTAACTATCATGAATACATTGAGTTTACCCAATTCGACCTTGGGGATATTAGTCTGGTACATTGATCCCCCAACAAAAACTCCACTAGACCAATTCAAACCATTTACTTCTTTTACCATATTCCAATCGGTCACAGTGACTGATTCCTTTGCCAGTTCCACAACAACCTCAATAGGAAACTACTCCTATTGTGACAACATTAGCAGAGGGGTCAAAGAAAAGAAGAAGGAACCTAAGGAAAAGGCTCCCCAAACAACTCCAACTCCACCTAAGGCTCCAAAGCCTACTCCACCATGTGATTTATGTGATGTTGTTGGCCATGCCACCAATAACTATCATGAGCTCCCTTGTCTCAAACCCATGGTCGACGATACATTTCTGACTCTAACATCTCTATTATAGGTCAATTTGGGCATCATTCCCAATGACCTAGTTAACTAGGCATCATCCCTAGTACCAATGAATAAGGGTCTATCATTCCCTATCATTTCAAGTTGCTACATGCCCTAAGGCAAGAACAAGACAAATCAAGCATGACTTTCATCAAGCAAAGGTTTCCAACGTTTGAAGTTTATTATATAGCATATGAGAGCTCACCAAAATTTCCTCTAAGGGGACTAAGTGCATTGCATATGCAAGTAGCCCCATGCAAGCCTGATCTGCAAAGCACTTCCCAACATCTATGGGTGCGTTGGTCACATTGGGAGTGAAATTCTCATTGTTCCAGAATCTGCACTTGGCCAGTGCCTTTTATAAGAGTTCACATGTGTCAAGCTTCAAATACAAGTGTCCATTTGACATATACAATATTGGGAACATGTCTTGCCTATTATTTCAAAGTCATTGATTGCAAAACAACCTTCAGCCTCTCTATAAATTGAGCACAAATCTGAGTGTTTGATAAGGAAGAATTTGAGTAGAGAAATGCTGGTGGATTTTCAATTAAGAGTTAGATTTCTGTAACAACTGCTGGAGAGATTTATACTGTGATGGGGCTGAGGATAATTGTTGGAAGGGTCACTTCAAATCAGTCATTTGGTTGTAACCTCTCCTTCTATCATCAATAAAGAATACAACTTACTTTTCCCTTTATGAATCTGTATTGGCTTTGATTTTCCATATTGCAAGATCTTAGTTGATGTATATTTTTTATGCTTTACTAATTTAGCTAACTAACTTGAATAGAAATCTGGATTATTTCTATCTTCTATTGTTTTAGTGTTATTTCTTGCAGGAATAATCTTGCCTACAAACCTCTTGAATTTGAAGCTACAACAGAAGCGACAAAAAGAGCCATTTAGAAGCGCTTGGATTACAAGTAAGCTTCTAATCCTTTTTGTGTATCTGTTCTGAGTTAGGAAAGGTAATCGTATAGTCTTTAATATGTTGTGCTAGACTGTCAACTGTCTAGGGAAGTGTGTTTATCCATAATTCACAATTCTGTCCAACAAATTAGCGACTCCGCTGGGGACTATTTCTCTTAGATCTAGGTGACTTAGCCTCTAATTTTCTTTGTTTATCCACCCAGTAGTTGTTATTCACAAAGATAAAACTTTTCAGATATTAATTTGCAAAATAAGTGTGTTAAATAGTAGTGTTTTTCCTTATACACTGCTCCCAACGCACTTTTGGACAGGACACAGTGCTTTGCATAGCACTGTATCCCTTTTAGACCTGCGTTGCAGAGCACTGTTTCCCCTTAGAGATGGTGTTGACTCTCAAAGCCATCCAGATTCCATTGAATTTGTCTTTGAAAGTTGATTCAGTTTGTTTTTTGCTGTGTTTTGAAAAGTTTGAACCTCATATTGACCAGTGAATCTATATATTTATTCCTCCTTTGAAAGAAACTTTGTTCAATGTTTGTTTAAAGCATTTTTCTTTATCATTGGAAAGTTTATTTCAAAGTATTCTTACTATCGCATTAGATCCATTTTCTTTTGAAAAAGGAAATTGTCATAAAATCTTCATTTCCTCATAGGAGAAATTGTTGTTGCATTCCTCATTTTTCCTTCAAAAGAGAAATTGTTGTTTATATTCCTCATTTCTTGAAAGTAAAATGCATTTGATTTTTGTTGATTTAGTGCACTTAGTTTCTTTTCTGCATTTGCATGTAGGATTTTTGTGTGTTTTGCAAAAAGGAACAATTATGAAATCTGAATTTAGTTTGTGTTTTCTGATTTGTTTTCTCACAAATTGTTTGCTCTTTCACTCTAGTAGCTAGGATTTTCATTGAAAAACTGAAAGTGAAAGATTTCTTATCATTTTTAGTTACATTTTAGGAATTTTCCAGTACATCATCGCGGTGAACCTTTTAAAGTAAAATTGTAAGCAAAATAAACATAAAATTAATTTCAATTTACCTAACAAATAATTGGAACCATAACGATAACATTTAGAAGGTCTAGGCTAGAGATGTATTCTGACATCGTAAAACATAGTAGCTGTCATTAACTTGTCTGTGATACATTCTGAGTGTGATATCTCACTCCATGTATGTAAGTATATCGTAGATCATCCATGTACTTTCGGATATATCAGACAGTGTTACAGTACGATAATTATAAAGGGGCTCTCTCACTGTGCGGTTTCGCATCAGACAACGCTAATACGGACTTGGGCCTCCACGTACCTTCGGGTATATTTAGGAGGAAACATTTTAGGTGCTATCCATCCATAGTGAACCGATTCATCTGCCTTGTAAATTGTGATACACCAAACACAACATTTAGGGAAATTTCCTGCCCATACTTCTTGGTTCACCAGGAGGTATTTTGCAGTTCACATTTTCTTGGTAAACCATTTTGCCTAGAATTAACATTTTATTTTGTTTATTTGTTTTTGGTTTAAATAAATCAGTAATCATGGAAGAAAAAAATCCTTTCCCCCGTCGTTCACATAGATTAGCTTTAAAACCACCTTTACCACCAGAAGTTACTTCTGGTAGATGAAGGTGATCGTGATCTGCCGAATCAAGTACAATTTGTACCTCTGGTGAAACATCATTTTCCAATCAACCAGAGTTAGCTCAACTTGTTTCTACACATCCCAGTTCGTCTACTATTGTCGAAACGGAGTCTTCACAGCTACCCGTGGTCACGATCCATTCAATCAGTGAGACCATACCTCCTGGACCCGACGTTGTTCAACAAAAAATTGATCCAAATCTTGTCTCCTCTTTGCCAGAACATCTGAATCCTGAAGTCGAATGACCGAAAGTTGTTCCTACCTTGGTCATCCCACAAGGTTCTGTAGCCATTGAAACTCCTATATCACACAGTCAACCATCTGAAATATAATTTGGGCCTAACAGTGAAATACTTCCACCTGGTTTAATTGCAATTGAAGAAATCCCACAAGACAATACACCTTTAACTCCAACCCATTTTGGGGAGGACCTTTACCTGTATGATTATTTTTCTCAATCGACACCCTCTTCTTTTGTTGATATTCCTCCTTTTCAAAATTTCATCGATTCAAAAGGTTATACTTTTGGTCAAGTTACCATGACTAAAACAACATCTTCAGTTGGGCCATCTATTCCAATTACGTCAGCTCCCGCCCTAGCTACCCTTTCGATGTTTACTACCTCACCAGAGTCATATTTTCATGGTGACCCTATGGTCCCATCAGGTTACAAATCATTATCTAGAATTTTCTCTGGTGCATCTTCAAATCCATGGACTTTACCAATTTCATCATCTGGTATTTTAACTGGTAATCCTATCATAAGTACTGAACGACTTGATTAATTATACACATCATCAAGGCAATATCAAGCCGGTCCATCTAGGTCTATTCCTTCAAGTACCATATCAACTAGAATCCCAATATTTGAAGAGCAATGTTTTCCTTCTTATTATCCTCCTCATGCTAGGGGGAAACCTATGGTCACCAAATATGACAGTACTTCGTCACTTTTTGGTCAATCTAATGTTGAAATGAATTTTTGTCAATGGTAGCCCACTCTCCCTATCTAACCACAAACGGTTCTACAATTGTATCAACCGGTTCAATCTATTACACCCACTTCATTACCACTTGTTAATACATCTATACCCTATTACATAATCAAAATTTTGTACATCATCAACCTTATCAAACAGGTCCTTCAGCTCAATACCATCAAATGCCGGGTCCACAGACTCCAAATCCTTTGATTAATTTACAACAACCTGTATCATGCATTATTTATTCACAAGTTGGTTTATCATTTTATGGGATGTCGCAACCGCAATCGAGTTATACCTATCAACTGAATCCAAGTTATCCTAATTTGGGTTATAACATTGGTGGACAGATCCCTTGGAAGCCACAGGTGCAATTGCCTCAAAATTCATTTCAACAAGTATCATATCTAGGTTTTGGTCAACAGAATCCTTAAGCATTTGCTATGCAAAACAACCCCTATCTGGGTTACCAACAAAAAATTCCTTATGTTGGTGCTCAAAGGCCTATTGCTCAAGCAATTCCATCTTATCCTGGTTATGCTCAACCTAACCTTAATAGACAGTTTCCCTTTGTTGCAGCTTTAGAATTACCAGATTTAAATCAATTAACTAATGATCCAATCAATTATGCTCCTTGGTGGTCGATGATACATCATAAGTTACCCTTGGATATTCCTAAGTTCAGTGGAAACCCTGGAGAAGATCCGTCGACTCATGTTATGACTTATCATTTATGGTGTTCATCAAATTCCCTAAATGATGATTCTGTTTGACTACGTATTTTCCAGCGTACACTCATAGGTCTGGTTTCAAAATGGTACATTGAATTATCTAGATCTTATTTTGATAATTTCATAGCCCTAGCTATTGTGTTTTTGACTCATTTCCAGTTACCCATTAGATATGAAACTGGAACGGAACTCTTGACCAATTTCAAATAGACTAATGCTACTCACATATATGATCATATTCATGAGTGGCGTCGTCGTCGAAGAATGGTTAAGACATTTGTTCCAGATCAAATCCTTGCTGAATGGTTCATTAAGTCCTTGTTACCATCTATAACTAAGGATGTGGCTAAGGGTGGTGTTGTCATAGAAGTGCAAGTTATCGCTCATGCCCAATATTTAGACTTGATTTACACTCAGTCTGGCACGCTTTATGAAAAAATCCCTAATGCGCCAAGATCTAATTTCAATGTTCCTCCTCAATTAAAGGACTCTCATGCTGGAGACGGCTTGATAGGCACTGTAAGCAGACACCACCCTACTGCATCTAATCCTGCTCCTACTTCCAAAATTAATGTCATTTCATTTGATAAAGACAAAGGTGATAAGCAACCAGGAAGTAAGAAAAAGGGGAAATCAAAGAAAAAGAAAACTTTTAACCTGCAGGAAAAAGCATCTGATCAATCGGCTGGACCTCGGAAACCTCGTTATCCATGCATAATATGTAATGAGGAACACTTTTTTTAGGGATTTTCCTCACCACGCTAAATTCTGAAAAATCATCAGGACTTTTCATGCATCAGCTGTGTTGATAGACCCATTTCCAAATCCGGACACAAATATGGTTGCTACGGATCCAATGCCTAGTTCCCAAGTGTTAATGTTATCTGTCACAAAACCTTCAATAGATATTTTGGTGTCGACGTGAAATAAAGATTATGGTAGTCAGGCCACTGATCAACCTACTACCCTGACAATGAAACCATCTACAGAATCAATACCACCTACTGTTATTCCTGAATTGACAATTAAGCCACCAAAGGGAGTAATTCATAAATCGACATATAATCCTTGAGCAAGAGCTGCAAAAAATTATACTATAGTTGAAGATTTGGCTCAAGCCCCTTCAGCTATGTCTGCTCTTGAGGTATTACAAAATTGTCCCTCCCAAAAACAGGCTTTATTGTCGGCCATTGATGGAATTGATCCGACTGATTCTAATCTTGTCGTCTTTAATCATATGAGCTATGTACCGTAACTACCAGTAGAATTGGCATTCTCCATACAGGTAAATGTTCTCAATCACCTTGTTCATCGTACTATTATTGATGAGGGATCATTACTTGCATTATGTCTCTAAACTATTCAAAGTCACTTGGCTCATCGCGCTTATCATAATCATAAACGACGTTGAAGGCATTTGATGGACGTACATATAAACCTTGTGGTATTATTAATAACCTTCAAGTTGAACCAGGGGGAAAAACAGTGCATATTGATGTTTAGGTTATTGATGTAACCCTTGACTATAATATTTTACTTGGAAGGCCATGGGTATATGCGATGACTGCTATTGTTTCTACATATTTAAGAATGATTGCCTTTCCATGTAAAGGTACAATTACAGTCATTAATAAACTATCCTTATTTTCCTATGCTTCGTAGGTAACTGAAAGCATTCTGTTCGTTCACATACCCCAACTAGAACTTCAGAACATTGGTGTAGGAATCTTAAAGGATTCCACTCTCATGGGAACCTTTGCATTATCGCTGCCAGTGACTTCAATAGAAATTTCAAGTATTGAGACCTGCTACATGATCTCTTCCACTATGTCTGGCTTAAGGAAGAGTACGGGTGATTCTGATATTTCTACATTGGATGAGTTTCTGGCACCTAGCCCTATTGAGCTGGCATAGCAATCAATATATTTGGCTTGGGCTGCAAATACGAAATTAGCATCGCTGAGTGTTTGGGTTGATCGTTCCTTTGATTTTGGTACCCCATCTGAAACATTTTCCTCAACTTTATTGACAAATGAGAATATTTTGGAAGCTATGATGAAAGAAGGAGAACCATGGGAAGATTATCATCATCGTTCCCATCTTCCTGATTATGAAGAAAATGATCTTAGTGAACTATATCACCCATCCATCAAAAATTTATTTTCGAATTCTTTTCCCATTAATGAAATCAATTCCGAACGAAATCTTTCAAATATCAAAGAAAAAATTTCTATCGATATTTCAACCAAACCTGGTGTTGTAGAGAATATTCATTTCGGTGTATCTTGTTCTCCATCAGAAATCGAATCATATTTCTCTCTTTTTCGTGAATTTCGTGATGTATTTACTTGGTCTTATGAGGAAATGACATGCATAGATACTAGTATAGTTGAACACACTATTAATATGTATCCTAATGTCAAACCGATGTGCCAATGGCTTTGTCCTATTCATCCGAAGAAAGTTGTTGCCATCAAAGAAGAAGTTGAAAAACTTTTTCATGCTAGTTTCATTTACCCTATTCCGCTAACTGAGTGGGTTTCCAATATCGTTCCTATCATGAAAAAACAAGGAACCATTAGAGTGTGCATCAATTATCTGGATGTTAGTCATGATTGTCCAAAATAAAACTATCCTACTCCCTTTATCGACCAGATTATTGATGATTGTGCTAGATGTGAAATATTTTCGTTCATGGATGGATTTTACGGTTACAATCAAATCAATATCCATCCAGATGATCAACATAAGACAAAATTCATCTATCCTTGGGGCACATTTTCTTATAGGAAACTTCTAT
The DNA here is from genome assembly GCA_034641835.2 of Pinus albicaulis. Taxonomy (NCBI): domain Eukaryota; kingdom Viridiplantae; phylum Streptophyta; class Pinopsida; order Pinales; family Pinaceae; genus Pinus; species Pinus albicaulis. The sequence goes on from CM076577.1 coordinate 573,528,388, forward strand.
TTGGTTAAAGAACACTGGGGAAAAATTTCAGAGAGCAATGGATTAGGCTTTCAATGACATCAAGCATGTTGTTCATCCATACCTACATGACTTACCAATGCATTCACGAAATCAGAATGATCACCCGATGCATTTGAGAGCCATTTTCTTACACTGTCGAAAGTAAAAAATATGCCTCAATCCACATAAATGTGTGTTTTGTGTTGGTTCTGGTCATTTGCTTACATTTTTTGTCTCAAAAGAAGGGATTCGAATTGACCCTTTGAAGGTTTAGGCCAGTCTTGATTTTCCTGCGCTGTCAAGCTTACTTCAGATACAGGAAATTCAAGGAAAGGCTAACTTCCTAAGGAGATTCATTCCAAATTACGCCAAAATGGCTAAAGGATTTACTTGACTCTTGAAAAATGGGGTTCCCTTCCATTGGGACCAAGTTGCGCAAGCTTATTTTGATGCTGTCAAGGACACTCTTATCTGAGCGTCATTAATGTATCCTCCTAATTATCAAAATGATTATTTCCTATATATCTTCGTGGCCGAAACGATCATTGCTATGGTATTGGTCCAAGTAGAAGATGGAATTGAACATTCGATCTATTATTTGAGTCGTAATCTCAATGATACAGAAGTTAAGTACTCATACGTAGAAAATCTTGCCTTGGCAGCAGTTGAAGCTGTCCAAATATTTCACCATTATATCCTACTCTGAAAAACAACAATAGTTTCGGGTTGCAACCCCATGACTTACATCTTATCATGTCAATTTTTGGGGGGGAAATATTCAAAATGGATTGTCATTTTGCAGGAATTTGAATTGGAATTTATCAATCCAAGTCAAAGAAGTATTTAGTTTTGGCTGAGCTTATCTGTGACCTTCCCTCTGATAGTACTGAAACTACTTCAGAACCATAAATTCCAGACGAGTCTCTGTTTCTGATCGGATCATCTAATCCTTGGTATGGGGATTTCATCATTTATCTCCAAACACAAACTTTTCGACCTAATACCTCTTTCTTTGAACACCGATGTATTCAATACCAAGCCAAAGATTATATGATCGTCGGTGATACGCTTTATCATCGTGGTGTCGATACCATTTTAAGGAGGTGCCTCACTCATGAGGAGGCCGAAAAAGTGTTAAATGATTGTCATGTTGGCGATTGTGGTGGACATTTATCTAGATATGGTACCGTGCAGAAGATACTCTGTGTCAGTTACTTTTGGCATATTATTTTTTGAGACTGCATCTTCGCCATCAGAAGTTGTAATGCATGCGAGATTTTTTATTGTAAAATCTGCAATACGCCAATGCCAATGCATCCTATTGTCTTTGTTGGACCATTTACGAAATGGGGTATTGACTTCATGACCTGTAACCCTCCTTTGTCCAGGGGGTATAGTTATATTATTGTCACAGTCGACTATTTTACCAAATGGGCCGAAGTGATGCCTACATTCAACAACACAGGACATAAAACTGCATTTTTTTCTTCAACCACATTATTGCATGGTTTGGGGTCCCATAGGCTATATTTACAGATCATAGGAAGCATTTTTGCACCATGTGATGTCTGAATTGACTGCCAAGTTAGGATTGTCACATGATAATTATAGTCCTTATTATCTACAATCAAATGGACAAGTTGAGGCTATTAACAGAATTCTTAAAAGAATGCTTCAACAAATGATAGGAGTTCGTAAAAGAAACTGACATTTGATCCTATACTTTGCCTTATGGGCATATCAAACCTCGGTGAGAAATGCGACCGGATTTACTCCTTTTCAATTGGTGTATGGTCTGGAAGCTATCTTACCAATCCAATGTGAAATATCATCGTTAAAACTCGCAATAGACTTGTTACCTGACACCTTTGAAGAAGAAGAATGTCTCCTTAACCTCATCCATCTTGATGAAACATGGTGTGAAGCCCAATTGGCCAACAAAGCACATAAGAGATGTATAAAGGTGAAATACGAAAAAAATGTCCAGCCTCACATTTTCTCAGAGGGCGACTTGATCCTTCTTTATGATCAAGAAGTTGACATAATAGGTACAGGGAAATTTGAGCCATTATGGCATGGCCCCTATATTGTCAAAAGAGTTATTTCTAAGGGTGCCTATGAGTTATTTTATTACGATGGAATTCCATTGGCACAACCTAGAAATGGGTTTTATTTGAAACATTACTATGCTTAATCATGAGCGTATTAATTTTTTGTATTATATTATATATATGTTATTGATTTGCATTCACTATCTTAATTTGTTTTTATATTTTTCTTGACATTAGTAATCCTCTTTACATTTCATCGTATATTTCTAAATATTCAGAACCATTTGTTGGATATGTTGATGGTGCTAGCCATAGTACGCAGAATCTATCCTCTATAGTGTGGGCCATTTTCGCTCCAAACAAAAAGCTAGTGAGTTTTCAAGGGATTTGGATTGGTAGATCGACGAAAAATATCGCTGAGCATAGCGCATTGATCGAACTTCTCTCTGATGCCATATCATTTGGTATTAACCGCATAATCATAAGGTTAGACTCACAACTTGTGGTATTACAACTTACTAGTATTTATACTGTTAGAAATCCAACACTTCTTAGATTGTTCCTAAGAGTTTGACCTTTGGAAAGACATTTTGATTTTATTCAATATCAGCACATTTCCAGAAATTTGAACACATTGACTGATTCATTAGCTAATCATGTTTTATTATGAAATTTGCAACATATGTAAAGAAAAAATTCACATCATTGAATAGGATTGCACAATAAACATAGGAAAAAATCTAAAATCATATAGATATATAGTTATAGGTTTTCACAGAATTTGTGCCCAAGACACATTGGTCATCTGACCTCAAAATGTATGAAAAATGTCATAAGTAAACTAGTGGTGTTAGTGGTAACATGTTATAGATCTAGCTATCCTACGAAGTAACTGCATCCAACGGTTAGGAACCCCAATAGTGTGTCCTTGCAGTCGCACAGGAAGCTCTTTGATCTAGAAATATGGAATCCTGAAGGTCAAGGCTTCTATGTGTTGTTGAAGCTCAGTCAGAGTCTCAGCCAGATGAAGATCCTGAAGGATTGCTCTCCCGAAAACCCTCCCTATTGGCACATCTGCTTCGCACTCTGGTTCCACTACTGGTTGAACATGAATAACATTTGCATTACATCAAAAATTTAGTTTAGTCTTGGGAAGAAATCAAAATTACAAAAAAATTGTGTAAACCTTAGGAAAATAAAAAAACATGGTCAAAACATTCTTACCTATTGCACTCCACTAAGCGCCTTCTGGTAATGCTAAATTTGGATCTCCTTGAAAATCAACACCTGCATATGCATACTCGTCGATGGCGATGATCTGTCATCAGAACCAGGCAAAGAATGTAGTATAGAACATAAAATTTGATTGGCCTACATGCCGACCCATGAGTTCTTCCCATCTCTGCATCTGAGGATCTCTAGGGCTAGCTATATCTAGTGTCATATGTTGTGGCTGCATCAGTGGAATCCGTTCCAAGGCGAAGGATATAAGGATGGAACCATAAATGAAATTCTTCTTCCTTCCTCCATTTTATTTATTCAGTTGTTCATTTATCTGAGATAGAATAGCTTCAGACTAGTTGAATATTGTTGGCTCCATACACTCTAGCGCATACTGCATATATGATCTATTTGCTACATGTAGTGTAACGGTGCTGAAAATTTTAGCGATTGTGAAAAGGATATTTCTCAAAGGCAAATCTCTGACATCCCGAATGTTTAATTTTCCATTTTGCTAGGTTCTGCCCCTGGATATAAATACTACAGAATATAATCCCTCATTGTCTCTCCTCCAATGGTAGACCCTGAGAGTGAAAAGGGCAAACCTCTCCTCGACAAACCTATCATAAAATACACATCCTCAAATGTTATGGGAACCACATGGTTCTTAATATGAAATTCCTTTATCATCATATCCCATGCTCGAACTAAGAACTCCAAGAGTTCTATTTGTTGCCTCATCCCGGACAATTTGAAGTACTTAAGGAGTCCATAATCTCTTAGGGCTCTTACAGTACCCAGATCATTCAAGGCAATCTCACCTTGTTCTTCATGTTCTCTTTCCCTCCATGTAATCGTCATTATAATCTGATGGAAACCTGAAATACAACCATAAGATCCATTATATTCCTTTCATTACAAAAACCTAGGTCAATTTTGGGCATAATGAGAAAATCAAAAACTTAAACTGCGCCCAATGCACTCTTTGAAAAGAGATAGTGCATTGCACATGCAAGTACACTTTACTGTACCTACTATGCAATGTAGGTTTTGACATTTAGGGGTGTGTTGCCCTCATTTTTGGAAAAATTTACCCTAGGGGCCTTAAAACCCTACAAATTTGTAGAAATTGGAAATGAATTGAATACCAAAGGAAATAGGAGGTTTGTGGCACTAACCTGGATCAAACAACGAAAAAATATGTCCATGGAAATGATCACAATCAACAGCTAATGTTCAGGGGCAAAATTAGTTTCATAGATCCAAAGTACAAATGGTAACTATGGAATGGTAAAAATGAATAGTGAAACTACTTTTAAATAGTCATTTAATTATTTGCAAGTTAAATTTATTGTTATGACTATAGTTTTATTATGTTTTTATCATGAAACAGGCATTTTTAATACATTTGATGTTGTTCTAAAAAACAAATACAACTGATGAATAGATTAGTCGTGCAGATTTATTTCAAAGAATGACTTGACCACAAAGCATACTTTTTATCCTTATTTTTCAAGCTTTGTTAAAAACGAAAAAGGATTTGAAGTGCACCTTTATCTCTTTTTATAGCTTCAATAATAGTGAAAAAGGAACCCCCGGAGTCTTCTTTCAGCTCTTTTCAGACTCCGATAATGTGAAAAGATTTCCGAGCACTTGTCTTTTCGAGCTCATAAAAGTAAATGAATTGATATCTACTCAGTATAAGTTTAACCCTTTTCCGGATTGAGATAGATTATTTACGAAAAAGGAATACCTTGGTTAAACATGACCAAAGAGGTTCTCTCATATATTATTTTACACTTTTTTGGATCTGAGTGACAAACTTACGAAAAAGTACTTATGGAGTTTTCTTTCGTCCTCTTTTTCAAACTCCCTAAATATGAAAAAGGACTGGGCTATGACTACCGTTAAGCTCGTTAAAAAATAAAATAGCGACGGGCTTGTCGATCATGGCAAGACTCGAGTTTTATTCATTGCTAGACTCGTTAAATTATTAAATAATGATACTTTATTCGCCTGAAGGGTTGAATTATAGATCAAGAAAATGTTACCCTCCTCAATCTTGTTAAAAAATAAAGAGGTACTGGTCAACAAATGACCTGGGAAAATTTGGGAAAGGTGAGAAAATTTTCTTTATGGTAGCAAGTTGCTATTGAATATGACACATCCTTCACTCCATGTCTGTGATTGTTTGGGTTGGTTAATCATCTTGACGGTTCATTCACACATATGGTTCATCATACCTTCACTTTGGTTTTGGGTCAATGCTGCTAACTCATCACAATGTCACTGATATGTTCAAGAGAATTCATCCAGTGAATAAAATCATCCTTCTGCAATACTCATAAACCTTTATTCTCATGACCATCATCCCTGAAAATTTCTATATCAAGTCATACCCTTGTCTCTGAAATCAGTAACTCCCGTGTCGCAAAAAGTTGGCTTCATGTCAATGACAATTCAATATCCAGGAAGTTCACTTAGAAACATCACATTCCAGTACCATGAGGCTTGTTATAGCATCGACAATATCCTTGCTTCTGGACCTTTGACCAAAATATTTTGTTTGGAATTTGACATCAAATCATCTATTCACGCCTTACAAAATGTGTTGTATTACCTTGAGGGCCATTGACATTAATGGTGGTTCTCTCGCGTTTGTTAACAACTCACATCATTGGCTGGTAATCAAACGATGTGTTTCCATGTTCAACGATAGATCATATATTTGCATGGCTATACTTGTACTTGAATGATCGAGTCAATGAGATAAGAAGACCCCAGATCTAGTTTCAGCCATCCGATCTGCGATTTCAGGATTGTTGTACACATTATCTATACGGTGACCTTACATACAAATTGTCATCTGAACATGGGTCTATATCTGTAGGCATGTCTGCATTGGTTAATGTTCCAGTGTCGATGACTTTCTAAATTATGTACATGTTATTAGATTGTTTATGTGTTGAACATGGGAATGCCTTCCCTAAACAATTATGATCAAAGAAGATATATCATGATGTAATGTATTGTAAGATTGATGCAGGTGACCACTCCGCTTCATCTCCATCCCATCACAGTGTAAAGAATCTCAATAAAATGTTTTTATTATTTTAACCTCATGTTTTAGAGGGGAAATTGTTATAGGTCAATTTGGGCATCATTCCCAATGACCTGGTTAACTGGGCATCATCTCTAGGACCAATGAATAAGGGTATGTCATTCCCTATCATTTCAAGTTGCTACATGCCCTAAGGTAAGAACAAGAAAAATCAAGCATGACTTTCATCAAGAAAAGGTTTCCAAGGTTTGAAGTTTATTATATAACATATGAGAGCTCACCAAAACTGCCTCTAATTGGACTAAGTGCATTGCATATGCAGGTAGCCCCATGCAAGGCTACTCTACAAATCACTTCCCGACATCTATGGGTGCATTGGTCACATTGCGAGTGAAATTATCATTGTTTCAAAATCTCCACTTGGCCAATGCCTTCTAAAAGAGTTCACATGTGTCAAGCTTTGAATCCAAGTGTCCATTTGAAATCTACAAGATTGTGAACATGTATTTCATATTATTCTAAAGTCATTTTTTGCAAAACAACCTTCAGCCTCTCTATAAATTGAACACAAATCTAAGTGTTTGATAAGGATGAATTTGAGTAGAGAAATGCTGGTGGATTTTAAATTGATATTTAGCTTTGTATAAAAACTACTGGAGAGATTTATATTGTGATGGGGTTGAGGATCATTGTTGGAAGGGTCACCTCAAATCAGTCATTTGGTTGTAACCTCTCCTTCTATCATCAATAAAGAATACAACTTACTTTTCCCTATATGCATCTATATTGGTTTTGGTTTTCCATATTGCCAGATCTTAGTTGATGTATATTGTTTATGCTTTACTGATTTAGCTAACTAACTTGAATAGACATATGTATTATTGCTATATTTTTTTGTTTTATTCTTCTTTCTTGCAGGAAGCATTTTTCCTACAAAACGCTTGAATTTGAAGCTACAATGGAAGCGACAGAAGGAGCCACTTAGAAGCGCTTGGATTACAAGTAAGCTTCTAATCCTTTCTGTGTGTCTATTCTAAGTTAGGAATGGTAGTCGTATAGTCTTTAATCAGTTTTTCTAGACTGTCATCTATCTAGGGAAGCTTGTTTTATCCATAATTCACAATTCTGTCCAACAATCTCGTAGGTCCATGTTACATTACCTGATTTTGCCAATAAAAAAAGGTCCATTAGGAGAATTTTGAGGTCTAAAATCAGCCTCCTAAGAAAAAAGTACAACCAAAATAAAATTTATAAGAACTAATAGGATTCAAGATGATGATGTTAACCATAGGGGATGATTCACCATTTTTGGAGTAAAAAAGTAAAAAAATAATAAAACTAATTTTTCAACTCATATTTTCAACTTATCTCCCTAATGTTTTACTGAAATTTGGTGTGAGAGTATTCATTGGATGCAAAATTTAATTCCTTATCCAAGGAGTACCCATGTTGCATAATTTCAATGGACCCCACTAAATGAAAAAATAGAAATACATGAAAAAACGTGATTCCAATCACGCTTTTCATATATTTATAATTTTTCATGTAGTAGAGTCCATAAAAAATATGCAACATGGGTAATCCTTAGATGAGGAATCAAATTATGCATCTAACAAGTGTTTTCTCTCAAAATGTGAGTAAACCCATAGGTAGATAAGTTGTAAATACGAGTTGAAAAAGTAGATTTTTCTTTTTTCCCTCTCAAACTTTGATGATGTAATCTAATCTTATTTTATTATTTCCACTATTATTTTATAATTTCCTTAGGAGGCCCATTTCATACCTCAAAATTCCCCTAATGATTATGCACAAAACACTCATGCACTTTGTGTGATAATTATGGCCACCATTCTCATCATTGTCCTCGTCTCAAAGATTTTTTTTGATACCCTTCAGGAAATTCATGAAATAGAGGTCACTCGTAATGAACCCACTACTTCTTTACCCACAGGTTTTGGTACCATTGTTCAAACAGAACATGAACTATACATGGTAATTCCTCCTCTTGATATCGAGATGATGGATTCTACTATTACTATTTTCTACCTATCATCATCCATGTGATCCTTGTCTGAAGACTCTTCTAAATATCTCCATTCTGATTCATTCGAACCTTACTCGTCAAATACCTAGGTCTCAACATTGGTGGATATACCATAATAGTCATTGATTCCATCTTGTTGTCAATGTGCTTGTGAACCTTGTCTGTCATGAAAATTCTTCAGGTAGACCCTCCAAATCAAGTGGTCTCGCTTCCTCCAGCCCACCCATCTTCCATTAAAATGAATAAATCATGGAAGAAATCACCACACTTGATTATCCTTGGGATGATATGCATCATTGTGCGTATTTCCTTCCACAACAAACCCATGATCAGCATGTTGTGGATTCCAAATACTTCATCCATAGTGAGGTCGATTGGTTATATAACCCCTTACTTCAAACCCATGCATTCAAACCACATGCTCCTTGTGGCCATTACATTTACACCCAATGTTTGGGTAAGGGGGAATCCATATTTGAGATTCGAGGAGAAGAAAATCTCCCCAACCCTCCTAGTGCATCTGGTAGTGTCGATTATAGTACCATTATTCTTCCCCATTTATAAGAACCTATAGGACTTCATATCACTTTAGATCATTATAGGAATGATCCACTTAATCATTCCTTCATCTTACATAAACAACCCAATCCCTTAGATATTCCTGTTGACCAATGAAAATTTTTTCTAGGTGAGCAACAGTTCATTATCTTCGAAGCCATTCTTTGATATAGTGACACTAGGTATGCAAACCCAGAAATTCATTCCATTTGATTCATACAGTAGTGCCAAATGATAATGGTAATCCACTGCTTCCTTTATCTAACTGTATCTATCCATCCTTCCCATGGGAAGACAACCATAACATAAAAAAATGGCAAACCATACCATTAAAATGTGTTTAGAGTCCATTATTCTAAATTACCATAGCATGTTACGTGGGGGTAACCTATGCCCCTAATATCCTCATCATCCATTAAAGGATATTGGCTAAATGATTGAATCCCTTATTTCAACACTTGGAACACCATGGTGCTCCATAAAATCCTCTAGCTAGGGGTATCATTCCCATCTTTAGCATACCATATCACTACCCTCAATCACATACACTTGGGGGTAGTATCCCATGCTTGGTTGCATGATAACACCCCTAGAAACATTCTCACATAATTACAATAAGTCTCGGACTAGACCCCACTGATCTAGGTATGGTTGATTATCCTCCCATTCTTTGGATAGATGATCCTACCAGCCTCTCCGATTAGCCATATATACATCGTATATCGTATACACTTGATACCATATATTCAAATATTATACTCTATGTGATACCACACTTACCACTTGGTCCCCTTGTTTGAATTGGTGGGTGCAAATGATTCTAGACCTTCTCTAGTAGTTCATTCCTATATTCATTTCTTACCTTCATTCTTCACCAAATTCCATCCTTCTAAGAAGCATTAAGGCCACCTTTAGACAAGTACAGTCACGTACCCGAAAATCGAAGATCTTGATTCTAATGGTAATTTTTTCCACTATGATCTCCACAATATTTAGGGCCTTCTCCTCCTCTCCAGATTCACCACAGCTCACTTAGTAAATGAATTAAAATTGGAGGAAAAGCACCCTTTTATTGGAAAAACCCTAGTTTTTTCTATCGCCCATTGCAACCAAACCGTAGCTCAGTTTGATGAACCATCCACACCATTGGAAATATCTCCCCAAGTACTATAATGGGTCTTTATCTATTTTTGGTAATTTAACACTTCATCGAGAATCCATTTTTTTCATGAAGTTTCACTTTGTCGCCAATTCAAACATAATTTCTTCATATGAGCTGCTCGTACTTTGGTACCACTTTACCTTGGGACTTTTCACCTCGTATGTCGATTTTCGTCATGAGTAACCATTATTTACTCATGCTTTCATGGTACCCCTTGACCTATCCTATGTGGTAGCATCATCGATTCATCCTTGTTCAGAGCATCAGAGTTGAGTCATCCTCGCATTCATGGAGTCTGTCCCAAGTCTCATTATCTCCTGTTATAGTGTTGCATGCATCTTTGCATAACATTCATCCCATGTTGCACATTTTTTTCCTCCAGCCACACGGTCCCTCATCATCCCCTTCGGAATCGAGTCAGTCGCTGTCAGGTCCATCATACATTTTATGCTCTTACAAGGGAAGTCGTCCACCTACCTCTTAGTTTCCCCTCCTTCCATCAGTATCCTTATTATCAATAAATCAGCACTTTAATATGCTCCCTCACACCTTATATGAGGATTCCTTATTTCCTCAGTTATGGCAGACCCTATTCTGTTGACTTCAGCATATACATTCCAGAAGAATGGTCTAGAGGCTGGTGTACCTCGGTTCCAAATTTCATCATTTTTAGGTACCTTAGATCAAGAAATGGAATCATTAATGCCCTTTGACTTGATTGTTTATCACGTGCTTGACCCCAAATCATTATCACTCAATTAAGACTCAAACACTTCATGTTTCAGTGATCCAATAGATTGTACCAGTGATTCTCGGGCATGTGTGAGATGTTTCAGACCTCGTGGGGGGGTGGCCCTTCAGGTAGCCCCCCACATGCCCGTATGATCTCAAATCGTTCTCCATCCTTAGATGCATTTCTGCAGATTTCGTGGGTTCAGTTCTAGCCAGTTATAGCTCCCACAACATGCATCTCTCATTCAAATGATCCATTCAGATTTTCAGAGCCATTTCCTATTCAGCAGGGCTTCCTCAGTTGTAGTCCCCCCTCCCCATGCCATATGGAGGGGAGATATGTCTCATGTACTCAAGTGTTATTTTATTCAGTCCTAGCCTTTTTTTCAGGCACATTATGTATATGGGATCCATTGTATTATTTTTGGCCCATTGATGCTAGCATGTCATGTATCATGTATCATACATTTTCTAGCTCAGTCCCACATTACTAGGCTCATCATTATTCTTTGTACACAGTTATCTCGATGGTATGGGTATGCCTCCCCCGCCTCATTGAGGTTATGTACTCAAAAAAAAAGGAGACTTATATCAGTTCATAGGTCTTTCCCCCTCAAGTACTTCCTCGCTTCACTTCAGTTATGTCTCTCTCTCTCTCTCTCTGACTCCCCTTTGGTGTTTAGGGATTTTGTTCTTAAAAATTATTTCGGTCATACGATTTTATCCTAATGCTTGTACGTTGGGGGGAATATGTTATCACCAAAAAAAGATCACTTAGCCATATCTAACTAAGTGGATAGAAATACACCATGTAAGACCAATTTTACCATAGTAAAATTTCTTTCACTACACAATATATCTTGATAAACCATATTTTATTAAGTTATTTCTAATTAAAACATGAAACCCCGTGAGGAATAATTAAATAAATAATTATTTACTTCATTTTCCTCTAGGAATAATTAGTTAACTCAGCATTTAGTTATTATTCCTTGTCAAGTTTGACCCAATCATGAGAAATAGTTAAATAAATCACTATTTATTTAATTTTTCTCTTGGAATAATTAATTAAATCATTATTTAGTTAATATTCCTTATCAAATTTGACTAAATCACTTAGGCATGATTAAAAAAATCATTATTTATTTACTATTCCTTAACCACTTCCTTAAAATAATAAATAAATAATTTTTTTGTTTATTATTTCTAAATAAATTTATTTAACCAATTTAAATATCTTTTCCCTCCAAAACATATAATAAAATGTTCCAAGCGGTTAGATCTAGATTTTGGTTAATAAGATTTTATTAATTTACATTTTTTAAAATAACCCAATATTTTGTTATAAATAGGAGGGTTTTCGATCCATTCCTCACCATTACCACTATCATTTCCATTGTTATATTCTTTTGGATTAGGTCTCCCATCTGAGTTCAACACATGTTTTAGGTTTCACACATCATAGAGAGAGAGAGATCCAGTATATTGAAGCGTAGAGGACAACCAAAGGACCCATCCCATTTGAGGGGGACCTATACCCATCAAATGAGTCTCCTTCAACACATGTAGCAAATTCATAATATAGCATTCATTATTTGATATCGCTTTGTCTATGTTATGGGGTTTTACATTAGTTAAATAATTGTTTTTAATTTTTTTTGTTGCCATAGATCTATTATTTTGCAGGTTTCTTCTAACCTTCTGTTGTTGATCTGAAGATTTAGATGACCATATTTTTTTTTAGGGACATCAATCACTCGTGGCTTAAGTAAGGTATTTTTGGTACATTTACCCAAATATTTTATGCTAACATCTGTAAGCTACCATTTTCGAGTCTTGTTGATCCATCTTTCATCCATTTTCAAACTAGAACCAATAGGCCACTTATGCCATAAAAAATAAATCTTTTCACTGAAACTACTCATGAAACCCACCATAAAATAACTACAACAATCTTTTATTGTTTACAAAACCGCCATCACCTTCAACAATTTCACATTACTGAACAAATCACCAAATTTTATGCATCAACAACATCAACATCAATTCATTCCCTGTATTCGCAAACAACTTTGAGAAACCATGATCTTTATATGACTAACCTCTGATGCATACCCAAACTATTATGCATCATGTTGCACCAAAAACTCTCATCCACAAACATACTCTTGCAACACATCAACTTTGATGCTCAAATTCTGTGTTTAAAGAATTCTTGAATGATATTTTTGGATTGAAATTTGGTTAAATTTCCTTCAGATATTTGCATGGATTACTTATTTTTTCATGTTTCTTGTTCATTCTACTCTATTGAATTTTTCCTTGAAGTTATCGATTTGTGATCTACAGTCCAAAACTCAAACTCTGAGTTTTTCCACTTATTTTTACTGTTGACAATTTTTAACAAACATTATCTGGTACATTCTATTTATGGAGAATATTAAGATTTTTCACACTACCAAATAGTTATTTTAAGTTTACCATGGTTATATCATAACTTCAAGTCTTTCCTGCCTTCCTTTTACTACCATGTCCAGTTTTTGACTTGTTTCGTGCAATTAGCATTTTTCTGCCACTAAAATGTCAATTACTAAAGCTATCGAGTCATCAACACATTTAAACTTCTGCTTTAGCTCCCGACTCGTTCATGTGTGTGCCAAAGCTACTTTAATATAGGCCCAAGGCCTTTTTAATATGATACTATCAACTCGTGCTCCAAAAATTAGCTCGTGAACTTTTTATTTTATTTATGAAAATTGATACCAAATCAGCCAATTCCACTATTTTTTTCCTTAGTGCCTTCTTTCTCTCCTTCCATAATACCAGGTCTACATGACCACTATCTATACCTTTAGGTTCTAATCCACTTTCTACCTATCGGGGGATGAAATTTATTTTTTTTAAGCGCCACATCCTTGGTCTATTTCTACGTGAAATGACCAATGGTGAGGCACTAAGATCGTAGCCCTTTCTATCCTGACACATTTATTTTAACTAAGAAAATTAATTTCTGTCAAGTGATCCTCTCTATGCCACACTATCATGTGTTTCTTTTCACCTTCTATATGATTGGTTTCTATTGTCCTCCATGTCCTGACACCTCATCTCCTGACACATTCCCTTTGCACCTTTTTATAACCCATTGGGATAATCTCTATGGGATGACGTGTCTTGTGGGGTCCTCCTGGCCTTAATCTTATTTGCTGCCACTCTTCCACAAGGCTGCAACTAACCACCTATTAATATTCCATGTCCCGATTATTTATCTTCCGACGCCTTCGTTAAGTACACTCTTTATAAACTGGATATGGTACTTGAGGGCCTAAATTTCCCGCAAGTTTATCCTACTGCTACCGGGAGCCAATAAAAAAGGAATGGGCTAAGTCTACTGCCACATTTTTGTCTCTTTCTTGAAACATCCCTTGCACACTTCTTTAAGTATTTTGGGCTATATCCACCGGGATGACATCACAATGATGCCACCTGTGATAGGTGACACACATCACTAAAATATGGGACCTTTAGGTACCTGAAAATGCCAAAAATTCCTGCCACATGTCCACGTCTAATTGGATGTGCTGACATCATCAATGATTCACATGATGCCACCTATCCTATCAGAGAGGAAAGAGAAGGGCTCCCCAGATCCTTAGTTTTGCAAGAAATTTTTTTGTTTATGTTTTTAACAAAAAACCACTAGGTTCAAGCAATTTATTTATTTTTCACAAAGATACTATAGGTCAACTCTCCCTAGCACTACTTCTTTTTTATCCTCCTGAGAGGCATCTCTGGCTAGCCCTCAGTAATCTTAGCTATCTCTATGGGGCCTCCACTTGTTTTTCATTCGACGACACTCTGTTTCCTTGTCCCGATGTTAGTCCCCCGACACATGATATTTTGTGTGCCAAAAGGTTGAGTCGGGGTTATACCATCAGGTTTTCCCACACCGGGATGGAATCATATGACAACATCATCCTGCTACATACATCCCAATGCTTAAAATTGTGCATCATAACCATACTACCAGGGTAAGTTCTCTAGTTATGCTCCACCAAATGGCGTCATCCTCCTCATTCTATTTGAGTGTTATATTAAATCTGTTGAGGTTTTACCACTTGGTGGGCTCCACTTGAGCCACTAAAAACTATTCTTGTTGCCACCTATGCCTATTCCTTTCAATGGTAGCACCACTAGTCATTCCACAATCGTTTCCACTAGGTTTGGTTTTTCCACTAACCTTGGCTATGTTCCAAAAGAGTCTCCAACCTCTTTAGGTATGCTAGTTTGACTTGGGGGTCCTACAAATTTGAATGGATCTAAATTTCGATCAAGGAGGACATTTTCAGACTTCCAAATACCACTTTAAATCTATTTCAAAGCTCTTCCCACTTGAATGGGTTTCACTTGCATCTGAGATGATTTGATGGGCATGGACGGGCTCCAATGTCTCTACACCTTGTAATTTCCTTTTCCACCTTTTCTAACACCATTATCAATTGCAATTATTAGCTTTTTCCATCAATGAAAACATATTTAACAATGCATTTGTATTTTTAATTTATTTCCTTTGCTAATATTTTCCATTGCCTTTAACTTTTCATTTTCCATTAGTGAGAACATATTTCCAATAAATGCCTACCTCATAGATGATTTCATTATGATAGTGTACTCTAATCCTGGATTGTCCACTTTTAGGTTTCCAACCAATTGATCTCCAATCCAAACTTTTGCATGATAAATCACTTCAACCCTCATACACAGTTTCTGAATTTTTTCTTTAGTGGAAATATGTTACATATGATTTTATCACCATTAAGAAAATAACCCCAAATTTAGATCCCTCACTATTCATAAAACCCTTCTTAGTAATCCCCTACAAAGTTAGAAGAAAAAAAATTATGAATATCCCAATAATCCTCTGTTAAATTACTCAAAACCCTAATTTTAAGCAATGCCACAACTTTCCTTGACACAAAATGTGACATCGCAGGTTCATTCATTGACACCCTATGCAAAGTGATGCATTGTTCTCCATTACAAAGTGTGGAACCCTTTTAACATGGGTAAAAATAAAAAATAAAAGTCTAGAACCTTGTTTAGGAATATTCCCTCAAGAAAAAAGACTTTAAGATCCTACCTCTCTAGACCTAATCCTAGTAATAATGGACCTCAACCCCCTTTTCATAGAATCAGTCCCCCCTAATTTTGGATCTTATCCCTTAGAAGATGGATCTCCAACCTCCTCTCCTCTCCTATAAATACAATGAAAACTAGAGTAGGGGTTGAATTTTGAGGTACCCTTATGTTGTCAAATTGAAGAGTGAAGGCTCATCATTACAAGAGGAAGGATTAGATATTTATTGGAAGATAGCTTATGAAATCAAGGCCAAAAGGGTAGTATTCTTGTCTTCCCATTATTAATAAAAAGTGAATTGTTTTTATCATACAATGTGTTCAAAGCTTACATACGTATATCAAAACTCCTTGATTTTTTGGTTATAAATAACTTGAATTCATTTATATATTGTATGCTTCGATCTCATGTTGCTTTTGTCATTGCAGATTTCACTTCAAGGATTAAAAGTGGAGTAGGATCTCAAGAAAAAAAGGTTTGGAGACTTATTTCGGTCATTGGGTAAGTTTTCCTTTGAATTATTCAAGTATTTCTAGAGAAAAATTATTGTATTTTGTCTATATTGTTACTAGGCTTGGTTTCAAGCCTAGGGAGATATTTTTCTATCTGCAGAATAAGATTCATCTGGATAATAGATGGGATGCAGAAGAAGACTATAGGAAAATAAGTTGAAAGGTTGTAGGTACCAGGAGAAATTTTCCATAGGTGGTAGCTTCCTTTTAGGAAACCAACTATTCAATTTTCAAGGCTTACCACACAACAGGCACAATAATAGCTGATAAATAATTGACAAATGACTAGCAAATAACTAACAAGAAAGGAGGATCATAACTAAAATACAAAAGTTAGGATGCACAACTAACAAGGAATGTCTACTCAAGAGGAGCAATTCATCCACCTGCTTTCCAACCATGTTACATCTATGGACAATAGATTTATGGAATAAGAATATCTGCAATGCACATTAAATCTCTTAAAGGTAGATAAAGAATAAGAAAAAAAAAATTAAGAAACTTTTTTATGAGTAAATAAAAATTAGACAAGACCGAGGCTCGTGAATTCCTGAATGGGCTCCTCTTACTTTCAAGAATAATTTATTGGAGTAGTATAATATTGGAGCCAACATTCCTTGATTTAACAGAGTAGCAAAAAAGTGAACACTGACTTGGTTTTACATCTTTTGGAGAGAGGGAGGTTTGCTCCAAGGTTGTCCAAATCCTAAATTATTCTCTACTGAATAAGGCCAATCACGTGAAGGTGGAATCTCTTATGGATACTTTACCCCCTTCCCACCCCCACCCCCACCCCCCCCCATCACTCTCAATACCCCAGTAGTTAGTTTATCCACAATACAAAAAATTTGATATGAGCACATTAAGATTCATGCATACACACTAAAAATATAGAAAATTGATAAAGAAACATATTTGTTGACATTCATCCTCTAGCAACTTCTAAGAAATTAGTGTATTTCATATTTTTCTAACATAAGTACAAAAAAGTATGGAATAACTCATTCAAAAATGTTAATACATCAATATGTATTTTTTTACATCAAATTGTTTTTAAAACAAAAAGTTTTATACTATACATTATAACTTTGTACATCATCATTTTTTTGCCTCTTTTTATGAGTCATATAAATCAAAAGTTTTTCATCCATTTATGCATTTTCATGTTGTGGCCAGGGATTATCTGATGATGATTGTAATTGGATCCTCTAATGCATTACACCCCTGGTCATGATGTTCTTAGGGAGTAAAGGATGTTGTGGGGGAGCATCACTTACAAAAAATATTAAATTTATATTACCAGCTATCAAATATCATTAAAGTAGTTTTTTAATAATAAAAAATACCTTTACAATGTAATTATTTACCTTGTGCACTAGTTGCAACAATTGTAATGATTGCGTCGTGGTCCTATTTTGGTTGAGGATCCTCCTACATTGCATGATTTTCAATTCAATATAGAAAATTTTTAAATAGGCAATCGTAATAATAATAATAATAATAATAATAATAAAAAGTACACACTTTACAAGAATTAAATTATTAAGTATATGGTTATTATACAACCCTATTACCATTTAGGGTGTCATCATGGGGTTGCACCACATTTTCATGGGGTTCCTTGGGAACACCAAAACGTTCTGGATGGCGCGCACTATCATAGGACTGATTCTTAGTAGTCATGAGATCATCTATATTTGTATTTCTCCCCTAATAATTAATGCAAAACAACACACTAGATTTATATCAAACATCATTGTATTTTATAATTAATGAAAGGTCAATGTGGATTTATTTTTATTTACCTTCTCCTTAAAACCAGGTCTTGGGGTTTTCCCCATGCCTTTTTGATGTTCGAATATACCTTTAAACCCAAACTTGAAACCAATTTGGAAGTATTCCTTCATGACTCTAGTTTTGAATGTATCACCTTCGATTGCAAAAGAGTACTGATTTTTTTTATTTACTAGCACAATTACTAGAATGTTCGAAGGTGATATAACAAATAATATTGGGTACTTACAATTCGTTCATGTAGCATAAAATAACCACCGTGACCTAGTTTGTGCTACACATGCTTCTCAAGCCTTGCCTTGGTTTCCTTTGAAGTGTTGGGGATCATATGAAAATTTTCCAGTATGTTATATACTACTATTTTATTCAAAACAAAAGAAAATTAAATGTATTGAATTCAAGATGTAATTTGTACCTTGGTTGACCATGTGGTGTTTTCCCTTCTTTTCTCAATGCATTATCCTCCTCGTCCTTTATGAGGCCCTTCCTGCCATATCAGGAATCATGGGAGGGCGCTCAAACCTAGGGTTTTGTAGAAATTTTCTCCTATAGTAGTCTTGTATATGTTTTAATTGTTTTCTAGCTACAACGGTGATATTGGCTTTATTGAAGGTATCGACCCTAAATATATCTTCAAGTTAGTCCATAATATCTATTTTAAGGTTGGAATTTTGGAAATTCCATTTTTTCCTTATGGTGGGGCCAAAAATTTCCAATGCTTTGTCGTCCATTCTTGAATAAAAAGAGTTGTTACCTACATGCAAAAAGATATGATCATTAGTTTGAAAATAATAATATATATGACTTATGTTTTATATAGAAAACATGAAAAAATTAAGACATCAAAAATACCATGAAATTTTGGTGTTCTTATTGCAATTCCTTCCTTGTTCACCAAAAATGTGCAGCCAATATTCCTCGTTATCTTAACATGTGATTCTCTAGGAAATGAATCCATAACGACATTAGTACTAAGGTCACCTCTGTCACCACTTGATCTGAGATCCTAGTAGGTGCATGTTTGGCTTAGGGGTCATGTGTTCATTGGTCACAACTAATGGTGTGGACGAAGTGTAAGAGCATGACCACTCAAAGGAAGAGTATTGAATAGCTTCCTCGCTGATATATGTTGGGTGCTACTGTTGAAAAAACACTCACATTGTGTCTTCTTAATTCCACTAGTACCAATAATGAGCTAAGGATCAATTGACTATTGTGGGTGAAAAAGTTCCTCCAAATAAATATACATAAGAAATAAAATATTTTTTCGATTAAATAATGTAAAAGTTAAAAAAAAATTCAGAATTAAACTTATGACATAAAAAAGAAAAAAATCACTTTAAAATATGGTTATTACCTCGTATGGTTGAAGAGTTTTTTTCAATTGATTGATCCTAGCCTTGGTAATAGGATTTCCATCCCTATTACAAATCAACTCCATAATATGTCTATTCATTTTTACCAGATACTTTCTTATTGTCACCACAAGGTTTGAGGATGATAAGTCTTCCTCATTAAGAATATCATCGTCATGGTGCTCAGGCTAAATATATCAACAAAAGAAAAGTCATTATTTTGATTATATCAACAAATAATAAAAATTTCACATTAAATGTAAAGAACAATTGTATTTTTTTTACTTGTGATGGTGCCAGTTTTTTTCCACGCAAATCAACCTACCACATAATAATATAATTAGAGCAGTGAATTATTTTTAAAAAATATATTAAAGAATAGGTATCAACATAAATATTTAATTTAAGCACATAAAAACACATACAAATATGATGAATAAAGAATATATACATAAAAGGAATGCACTCAACATATAATCATCAAATTACTTGTTTCTTAGAATAGGAGACACTGATATTTTCTAATGAATGGTTGTAAGCACTACTTCAAACTTTTTTTTGAAACAATATTGCATATTTCATTTTATGGCTATAATATTTTTTTTTTTCATTTACCAGAATATGTATCCCTTGCATTGTGTTCTCCATCAACATTATTTTTTGCAAAAATGATGCATTCCACCACTCTGTTGCATGGCCTCTACAAAAATCTTCAGAGCTTTACGTATTAATTTTTGTTAGGGATATATTTTTATTTTCTTTGATAATTGCATTCCATTATTTACATATTAATTCATGATTAATTCACCCCACAATATATTATCATTATTCAGAAACATATGCGATTGTATATAAAGAAAAATATCATCATCAATGTATCAGAACATAAATAACAATAGAAGAAAATAATTCACACATAAAGATACCACAATTTGTTTGAGAACAGGAAGAAACTCCAAAAGGGGGAAAACCCTTTCAAATTCTTCTTCTTATTAGATTGTCATTGAATATCTCAACAAAGAGAGAGTACAATGATCCATATCTTCAACTAAAAACTATCAAACAAAATAAAATAAACAATGTCCAAGAGATGAACCCAATAATTCTAATAATCAAAACCCTTGTTCAGAAGCCCACTATCAATTGTCCTTTTCTGTGGTCATCTACTAAATTATGCGGTCAACTGTGGTCAAATAAAATTAAAACCTATTTTCCAATCGCATGCAGAGAGTGTACATGTGTGCAACTGATACCCTCCAATCACATTTAGAGCTTGTGCACCTAGGGTTGTAACCAAAATTTTCCTGTGACAATCCTATAGTTGGAAACCAAAACCATAAACACACACGTGAGCCTCAGACCCTATAATTTCATACCTATATGAACCAATATCCATGACCCATCCTCAGACCTGTGGAACCAAACCAAATAAGAGAAAAGAATAATTCTTCATGATCATCCCCAAATGAGGGTCACTTGACATGTATTTATAGCCATTCAAGGGTGTCCAATTTCTCTTTTGGACCAACCTATCCTTTTGTGTACATGAGGCCTTCACTTGAAAAATACACTTTTCCTTGTCCAAATCAAGTGCTTCTAAATTAAAACTTGGTCTTTTCAAAAAGAGGAATCTAGTCCCATGATTGGAATTTGTCACTGAACTACCAAATTAAAACTCCCTCTCAACTAGGGAGAAATTGCAACTACATCATGTGTCTCAAATATCGTCTTTGCTCATATTTTCTCTCTTAATATGTTGAACACTCTTGAATATAAAAGAATAATAATTTGACATCAGAGGGGAGCTCAATCTACCACCCTATATCCATTAGGGGGCCACTTCTACAACCTAGAATGACTGTCATTGGGAAGCCAATGTTTATAGTTAGGAATCTTTGCCATTGGAGAGCCAATGCAATGACTTGGGAAACACCTTCTAGTGGGGAGCCAATGGTACGACTTGAGAAACTTTGTCAGCAAACAACCAATTCTATGACTCGGGAAACTCTACCAGAAGGGAGCCAATGCTAGGACTTGGAAAACTCTACCAGCAGGGAGCAAATTGTATAACTCAGGAAACCACACACAATAGGAGGAATTCCACTTACCTTAGGAGGTAATGATTATGCCTATCCTACTTCTTGGCGATAATAGGAGGAATACCAATTACCATAAATGGTAAGGATCACGCCTATCCTATTATCTGTTGATCTTCCCAACGGGATCATAAGGAGTCAAGTAGTTGAAAATTTGCATCTCTAGCTTAAGCAGAATTCCACTTACCATGAAGAGTAAGGATTGCGCCTAACTAAAGAAACCAACTCCCATTGGCTAGATGGGTGGGAAATATAGATTCCAAATGGGGTATACTTTGCATAGACCAATATAGGGGAGCTACATCTTCCACCCTATGGGTAACTGATAGGATCAATACCATATTGACCAGAGATCCCTCAACCCAAGGAGCCCTACATCTCATTTCCTTACCCTATGAGCTTATATGTGGGAAGAAGTAGTTGAGCGTCCTTGATCATCCTAGACCCTTACTCAGGAGGGTCACATCCATCAATCATTGTTGCTATATATAGAGCAGAAACATATCAATGTGCTCACATCCTATACAAACATAACCAACTCACTGAAGAGTTGCCTCAAACATCACTAGAGAAACAATGCTCAGTTTTTTCTATTATTTCAGGTCATCAAAATAAAATATTATATTAGAGAAAATATATGTCACAAAAGGATACCTTATTCATCCTCCTTCTCATGCAGGCAATAACCACAAGCCTAAGCTTGTATGATGCAACAAAAATGTGTCAATATATGAAGACATATTTATCTTTTCTAATCAAATCCCACTATTATTATCACAATATATCACTATCCATAAATTGATCAAAAAACTCTCCAAAGAGTTGCCTTAAAAAAACTGCCCCTTAACTAGCATTGCTAGAAACAATGTACTCAACCTTGGTTGTGCTTAAAGCTACAAAATTCCATGATATCATTGTTCATCCTCTTAGGATCCTATACTATATGGATCATAGTCATTTCTATCTTACTATTCATTTGAATTCAATTTGTAAATAACAGTCTTGGTTTCATGAGTGTTAATTCAAAAGGGTCTATTACTAAACTCCAAGGTGTAATTCCAACATTGAAGATACTTAAAGGTCATGTCATGAAATATATGGTCATTATGATATAGTTATGTTGATTTCATGTGAGTTCTAAGAATTAGTTCTGAAGGTCAGTTATGGTTAGTTATGTCATGTAATGGTCATCATTTCAAAAACACCCTTATTCATTTCTTCACATCACAAATTGGGCCACCATGATTTCAAAGAAAGCTCTAGTGGGATGAGGAGTTTAAATCTGCTTTTGGCTCCTCATTTCCCCTCATTCAAAATTCATCTTGGATATGGAGTATCTTTTTAGGTCAAAGAAGAGTGTTGTAGGGTTGGAAAGAGGAGTTTCCGCAAAAATCAGAGACTTGCTTCGAAATTAGGGTTGTTGCTGCGAAAGTATGAGTGTTGCTACGTATTTGGAAAAAAATGTCATCACGATTCTGAGTAAGGTTTTATTCATCTCCTTTAGAGTTTTGTATGTTTTATGTGATATGTATTTTGTCCCTCAATTGGTCTGAAAGAAACCCTATCTATTCAAACCTACAAATTCACTGACTTTTGGTGCGCAAGTGTGTTGTGAAAACATATTTTCATTATATCACTTAAACCATGTGTTAGCCTCCATAATGTCCCAAGGATGAAAGGATATCGACGGAGGTAACCTCAAACCAAGATTTTAGTTTGGTAGCTAGCCCTACCAGACCATAGAGGGCTCTCTCTATGAAAATCACAACCAAGGATTTGACTAGTACAAGAATGGATTTTAGGCTAGATAGTTCATCTCTAGGGTTTGAAATATTTTAGGGTTTTTTTGCTGGATTAGGAGTGAAAATTAGGGAACTAGGTCAAAAAATCAAAGGTTTCATTTGAAAAAATATAGAGGAGTAGGGTAGGAATGCTTTTGTGATAGGTTAAAGGTTGTTCGATGTAGTGTAGGGTTGAATGAGAAAGGAGATCATAATGAGAATATCTCATGAATTCATTAATCAAGAAGATAAAAAACACAAACATGAGATTCCTAATAAAACAGAGCTTAATGAAAGTAATTTTGTTTAAAACCTCTTAGGAAAATCACTAAAGAAGATAGATATGGTAAGGAGACTAATTCATCATGCATACAAATCTATAACAGAGAGAAAAAATTATCACAAACTCACAACGCAATAATTCTTGAATAATAGCTAGAACTATCCATTGATTTCCTGTAAAAATGATGAACTACAAGCTACAAGACTCCCACTTTCTACTGTCCAACCTTTATATTGACTGAAAACCACATACATATAGTAAAAAAACTTCCCCTCTATCAGGGGTCGAATCCCTCATTGTAGGGACAACTTACCTGGATTTCTCAACAAAACCCTAATGGCTAGGGAGGTTAAAACAAATTGTCCATATAGATTTTGAATAACCTGCTCCTCATCAATGAGGTCCAAAATTACATCAAAATGACTATAACAAGCCCATTTACCTTCTATTACATCAAGTCAACATGAAACTAGAGAAATTACATCATCAAAACTAAGATTTACTAAAGAAAACTTGAAAAATGCACTAACAGGAAAAAGCACAATGCCATTCTGCAAAAACGTAGCGCCTCCAGACAAAAGTGCAATGCCCATATTTGAAGGGAATATTTAGGGCCTTCCACTACTCCAAATACGGCTCTGAAGGATCCAATGGAAATCTAAGGATTTCTTGTTTCCATTAGACACCTCAATCAAGTAAAATGAACACTCCATGACAGATAAAATTTGATTCTCCCAAAGCTACTCTTGAAAGTGCAACGCCTAGTCCTAAACAGTGGGAGAAAGTGACTTTTTGACCTATTTTTGGGAATTTTCTCTCAACTAGTTTGTTGACAAGGCACCAAAACTGCATAGTTGTCATGTATAAGTGATTGTCTATCAAGTAAGGTAAATTTTTAGCATTTGGAGGTATAAGGAAAAATCATAGTGCCAAGGCGTTGTGCTTTTGGTTGAAACCGGTATTTCCATTTAAGTCAAAAGTCACAAAAATGCAAAGTTTCACAGAATTTATTCAAAAATTGCCCAAAATTTCTCCATGAATCTAGGTGATGATGTGTCAAGCTATGACATAGGATTAAGCCAACAAATCAAGTTTATCCTTCTCTTTCTGCCTCATTAGGGTTTGCTTCAGCTTTTTCTTCAACTATTTGATCCTGATTTGGGAGACCTAGTTCCTTGTATAATAGTGCATGGCCATGTGGCTTTGTAGGTTATTTTTCCTGCTTTCCCTCTTAAGAAGATTTTCCAAGTGGAAATTCGCCCTATACTACCAACCTACTTTGTATTTCTCAATGTCTGCCAAAATGAGTTCATCAAAAGTCATTTGACCTTTTGGTGGAGTTGTTCCTTTATGTTGCTTAAGTGACCTCTTGAGACCTCTTGTTCTTGCTATCCTTGCTTTAACCTACTCTTCTTGATCCTATGAATCATCAATCTCAAGAACTACCTTACCTTTGGCATCATATTTTCTCACACCTGCTTTGGGCTTGTTTAAGAGAAGTTGATTTACCTTTAGCTACATGTTCTCCTATTGCAATAATGAGACCAAGAAATTTTCCTTTGAAAAACTATCCTTGAGTTCTCTAATCTCAGACTCCTTCTCCATGATGATTTTCTTTGGTGTTTTGTCCTTTTCATGCTCAAAATTTTCCATATCAGTGTCAAGATGGAATTTTTCCTCATCCTGCAATGGTGCCTCATGATGTGATGATGTTTCCTCCTCTGATGTAGGCTTGGCCCTTTCAACATTGTCTGGAGCAAACACAAGCCCTTTTCCTCTAATATAGGTCGTACTTACCTCTGCCCTAGGATTTATGGTAATAGGTATTCTTGTGGAAACCACCTCCTGTTGTGCTGGTGATGAAAAATGTGTATAATGGCTACTTGACTATGCTGGAGAGGGCATAAGAAAAGATGAATACATAAATCCATCCCAAGACAAATTGATCTATGCCAACTAGTGGAAAACTAGGATTTTTAACAAGCCATGGTGAAACAAACTAGCATGATGAGCTTCTCCTAACCTAAGTACCTTCTCTGCCATTTTTATCATGCTTCTGTGAAGGTAATGAGGCAAGTTGAGATATTTTACACTGGTGAAATGCATCAAGAATGTCATATGATACCGATATAACCTGGAGTACCTACCCTCACAAGTGAAGTATCTCATGATCATTTTCATGAGAGGGGAATTATTTTCCAACAACTGCTTGAATCGAAAGATGTGTTTTGGAGCTGCTTTATATGCAGGTTTCAAATACATTTTGTAGCTTTCAATGTCAAGGTCTCTACTCTTGAATCATGTTTCTCCATTTTTTGGAATCTCTGTGGCTGTGGAAATGGTCTCTACTGAGATATTGAACACCACCCCTATAATATTCACCTTATATCTCCTCAAACTAGTGGAAAAAGTGTTGGTAAGTTTGTCATGAAAACCAAGTTCCTCAACCTTTTGGCAAAAGGCAAGGCAACCAACATCCTAAAATGATTTCTTAATGAAGGGTGAAGAAATGATCTCATGTGCTATAGTGGGCTCATACTTGCTGATTTTACCTCCCTTTTGTCTCCTCTACTCAATGGATTCAGAATCCGTAGAGAATCCTAGCCCAATGGGAAGGGGCATTAGGGTTTAGTGTAGGGATTAACACGGGATTTGGGCAGCTTTTAGGAATGAAGGGAGATGAAGGGGTTAGGGGTCCCATAAATTCTTGGGAAAATTTAACGGGGTAGAGATAGATGTTAGGGAGTAAGGAGAATTGAAATTTCAAGGAATGAGTGAGAAGAAGGGGTAAAAAATGGGAAACACAGTCCTAGCTTAGGAAAGTGTAGTCTAGGCTAGGGTTTGTGGGAAAATAGTGAAAATGAGGGATAAGGGTGAGGGAAAATTATTAGGAAGGTGTATGAAAGGTGGGGAATGTGAATGAAATTCAAAATTAGGGTTTTTCTTAGCAATTTGTCAATGATATTATGAAACCAAGAAAATGCAACCAAAACCATAGAAGAGGGAATTTATCCTTCCAAGCACAAAATGAAGTGAAAAGAGGTAATTTAGGAACCCACTTACTTGTATCTGATAGAGTGGAACCTACTTGTTGATGTAGAAACCACTGGATGAAATTTGTTTCTTCCCTTGGACAAAACACAACAATCCTGGCAAAAGCGCAACACTACCAGTGAAAAGCGTAGCACAGAGGGTAAATGAGCACTTTGGTGGCAAGGAATGACTGGTCTGAGGGTGAAAATGGTATTTTAAGGTGGAGAGATGTTTCTTGAAGTTGGAATGAGAAAATTAGATTCTATTTTGGTCTTTTATAGCTTAGAAATGGATTTTCTCTTTAGTGGTATAGTGGCCCCACCACGTCATTTTTATATTTCGATTTGAAAATACAACTTTTAGAACATTTTGAAACATATTAAATCATGATAGATATAAAATTACACTTTTGAAAAATGTATTGAACATTTTTCACTTTTACTACTCCTTCAATGTTGAATTTGATGGTGAAATGACTGATTTTTATGATTTTGAACCTAAGACCTAATAATGACACTACATGAAATGAGTTGAATTATTAACATGGTGATGTGACTGAGATGGTAATGAAGACATTTCAGTGATGAATCTTCAAAATGAGTTATGGAATGACCAAAAAATGGACCGAAAGAGGTAGTAACACACCTAGACACATTAACCAGTGAAATTTTTTTTATTTGAAAACCTATTGAAACCATAAAAATTTGTAGTAGGACCCTATCAAAACCCTTATAAGAGCACATTTGATCAATGGTGACTTGTAGGAATGATAGACACTAGCATTGGCCCTAGCTGGGGACGGAATCTCCTTAGGATGTGTTAAGAACACCATAGACCAGGTAGCCTTATCCATTGGGCATGGAGTCAAAAATCAAGAGACCAAATCAATATTGAAAATTGACTGACAAACTGAACCAACATAGACTGAAACAAAACTTATTGAACTTACAAACTAGCATCCAATCAAACAAACCTTATGGCCTTCACCTCAGGCTTCAAGCTTCCCTGATTAATGCCTTCAAACTTTGATAGAAAATTAAAATGATATGCATAATGATGATGGGAAACTTAAGAAATTTTATCAAAAGAGGTATTTCTTGAGGAGCCTATCATTGACTGGTCCTCCTGCATAGTCTTTTCCATCCATTTCCTCCAAAAAATAGGCATTCTTCCCTTTTGAAGGTAAAATTCTGTATGGTTCCTTCCACATGTTTTTGAACTTGTTGTGCTTTTCTTTTTCTTCATTGCGAGCATTCCAACGGAGAACTACATCTCCCATATTGAAATCATTCACTTTTTTCTTCTTGTCATACACCTTTTTTATTCTTTCTTGAAGCTTAGAAGTGTTTTGAAAAAATTCCTGCCTGGTTTATCGCAAATGAATCATTTGGTTTATCCATCGTTGAACATCATTCAGTTCGTTGCCAACTTCCTAAAAAATATTCATGACTGGAACATCAAAAGAAGTAGGAAATATTGTATCAACTCCATACACTAACTCAAAAGGTGACATGCCTATGGAATTCTTATTACTTATTTTGTCTTCCCACAAAACATTGATGAGTTTCTTATGCCAATTTTTCTTATTTACTTGGACCAACATCTTTTTGGTAATATTGACCAAAGACTTATTCGAAGACTCAACTAGTCCATTTCCTTGCGAATAGTATACAATTGAATGACCCAATATGATATTATAATTCTTACAAAATTCCACCATCTTTTTGGACTTAAATGCAACGATGTTATCTGTGATTATTGTCCGCAGACAACCAAATCTAGACAAGATATTAGATACTATGAATTGAATGATTACCAAATCAGTAGCTTGTGTGGTTTGGATTGCCTCAATCCACATTTTAAAATAGTCAATGTTCGTCAAAATCCACTTGTATTGGGTGGAAGATGAAGGATGGATCTTACCTATGAAATTGAGACCCCATTGCTAAAATGGTGCCTGAACTGAAATGGGCTGCAAAGGAAGTGGGAGCAACTTATTCTTTCATTGAAAAATATGACACAATAGCTCATCATAGTCTTGTATACATCAGCAAAAAGAGTGGGCCAATAAAAACCATCCCTCAAAACTTTGTTCACTATTTTCTTCTAGAATAAATGACCGACACATTCACCCCTGTGAAATTCATTCATCACCTCCTTCGCTTCAATTTCAACAAGACAATTCAACAAGACACCTCTTGGGTATTTCCAATACAAAACACTGTATAAAATACAATATTTTGAAGACTTTAATTTTAGTGATCTACTCTTAATTTTAGACACACTCGATGGAGGATTTAAGTGTTGAAGTACATAAACAATATCAACATACCAAGGGAATGAAATGAAAATATGAGATACCTGTGTCAATGAGTCATCAACCTCCTCTTCTAAAAGTGCACAAATCATATTAATATCTAGCACATCAAAATTAGATTCTACCATCAACTTTGCCAAACCCTGTCCCTTGATCAACTTTTTGGGCTTGATCTCCAGGTCATATTCAATCATGGATACAATCCATTTCCATTTCCTACCTTCGAGATCATTTTTCATCAAAGCATATTTCGTCACTACATTCGGAACATAAGAAATGATGTGTGAGTGAAGGATGTATACCCAGAAATATTTCAAGGCCTTCACTAAGGGCAAAGCTTGTTTTTCAATAATTTTGTATCTCACCACCACATCTCTTATGGTCTAACTGAAAAAATAAATTGTCTATTCTATCTTTGAGTCCTTTTTCTGCATTAGGACATCAACCAAGGAGTGCTCGGAAACGAATGAAAAAATTATGAAGTCTATAGTATAATCAGGTTTGATCAATGTGGGAGCACATGTTAAATAAAATTTGACTAAATTGAATTATTTCTTTTCATCTTCTGACCATATTACCTTGTTGTAATTCTTCAACATGTTTTTCATATCTCTAAGGTGTTCAGCAAGGTTGGGGATGAATATCCTCAAAAAATTTATCTTACCATTGAATGATTGGATTTTTTTTGGTTCCTTGGGAAGTCCAACTATTGAATTGTTTCAGTCCTGGAGGGATCAATGCATATGCCATATTTTGAGACGATGTACCTAAGTTGTTTTCCCTCCTCCATGGAAAATAGGATTTTCTTAGGATTCAGTGAAATGGCGAATTCCCTGCATTTTTGAAACACTATTCTCAAGTGATATAGGTTCTCGTCATCTAACTATGAGAAGACAGTTTCATCATCAAGGTAAACCACAAGAAATACATTCTTCTCATTTGAGAAAGAAATGTCCATAGCCCGCTGAAATGTAGCCCCTACATTATTTAGCCCAGATGGAATTTTGGCATACATGAAAGTACACCATGGTGTTGTAGATGTTTTTTTATCTTAGTCATATTCATGCACCAAGATCTGGTTGTATCCCGAGTGTTGTCAAGCTAAATCCCCTCGATAGATAGAGGCAATCTCTCTAGCCCTAGAGTGGGTATAGAAACACAAGATTGTTTCTAATGCAAAGTTCTCTTAACTAATGTTTACAATTCATTGAGAAAAGAGACATAAATACATTTTTCCCCAATGCTATGCTTGGGTCCGTTGATGATGACCTTGATCCATGATCCTTGTAGCCCTGCTTCCTGCTACTAATGGCACGTGAATATCTATGGATGATCAGGATACAATAGAAAACGTGATACAATACATAATAAACGTAAACATTATCTATCTAGCAGATCAAGGAGTACCAGAATATTTGCATAAACATTTAGACAAATATAGAAAGAAAACATTAGATACTATTATTGATAAATTACAAAAGGAGCGCTTAAAACTGAGGCATTGATGTTGGAGGCATCCTTTGGTGAAAATATGAGTTCTTCACGAAGCTCAAAAATCATTCCTTCTCCCTAACACTTAGTATTTATCACAATGGTAGCATGCAAATGGATATAGCTCAAAACGAGTCTGAAAATTATCGACCAAGCTCTAAACTTGGGGGAATGAGAGATGTGAATTTATAGGAAGCGAGAAGAGGTTGGGAGCCCATGAAAGGAGGAGGAAGGCCCACTTTATGAGGGATGATCCCCCATGGATGAGATCAAGGCTTTAAAATTAGATAGCTTGACCTGATCATCGTCATTTATCAACCAAATAATTGCCATTAAGCTTCTAGAGGCTGAAGCTTCTCCTCCATTTGAGGAAGCACTGTCAGAAAGGGGATCAACATGATTTTCCAAGAAATTATGGCACTGACAGTGCCAAGCCAGAACTATGAAAAGGAAATCAACATGGTCATGGCACCAGGAAGAGTGTTGACCAAGGAAACTAGGAATCTAACCAAGTTTCTTTAGTAATCTGCAAAGGCAGTACCGTTTGGATCTTCAAGGGGATATGTCAAAATATTTCTTGATGGTGGAAACATTGCATAGGATATGTCATGGGGAATTTTAGGATCAGGGATGGGAAATGAGCATGGTGAAAAATTACTGTGTGACAGATGCCCCCTAAAGCAGGAAGGAAGAACAGGGAGTGATGGTTGAAATTCTTTATGAACCAAGGTAAAGAACGCAGATCACCTACAGAAAACTTTACAAATCAAACATGTTACAATATATGACATCTCTAGTATCAATATGCCTATCCACATAATGTTGCACTAGGCATCAAATGACACATGAATCCACGTCATGGTCACATCCATCTGTCTAAAAGGGATCATAGAAATGGATCCGCAGTATGGATGCAACCATCTGTATAGTTAGGATCATGTATACAATCATGAATACTCAATAACTCCCCGCTAAGATCAAAATCAAATGTGACCCAAGGTATTTTCCACGATATCAATTAACCCAATGTACAAATATAGCGATGAAAATAAATGTGTTGGTGTTGAACATGGTAGAAACCACCTGATTATTGATCAATGATGAGAAGTGTTAACAGGCATGAGAGAGACTGCCAATAAAGACAATGGACCTCAAGGTACAACAACACAATCTACAAGTGTGAATGAATGTGTTGAAGTCAAACACTTGTAGAATCATTTGATCAAAGCCCAATGATGTGAACCTATCATTGAACATGAATAACTTGTTGTTGAGGCTTGCAAGCTCCAAGGTACTAAAAAAAAGTTTCTAAATCACCTTCTCGGATAATGAGCTGAAGTCGATAGGAAGTGATTCATCGAAGGAGGGCCATGATGATTCCCACATCATCGAAATGAAACAACATATATCTTAATATTATAGGAGTGATTCTATATTGTAATAGAGGAGATCAGATAAGCAAAGGATGTTTGAAAAAAATGACTTCTCTTGAACATATTAGCGACATGACTCTGGAGACTCAAATAGGATCAGAGTTCATGTTGAAAAAAATTGGTAATAAAATGAGAGGCAAATGGATTTCTCAAACCCATGGAGGAAAAGTGAATAAAAGTAAAACTTGCAAGTCAAAGTTTATGGTAAACTAGGGCAATAGGGAAAAAATTCAAAGTCAAAGTCAACGATCAAATTCAACAATCAATGGTCAAGTCAAAGGTCAAATATGACATCAATAGGACACATGTCATCCTAGGAACACGCCACCCATCTAGGATGATGTCAACAAGATCTGTGATGTGTCAGAATGTGATTGGTTGGAATGGGCCAATCCAGAGCTGATATGTGGCAACCTAGATCTTGCCCAATTTCGCTTAATTTCCAAAATTTTGGGGGTCAGAGAGGATCGAACCCCTGACCTCCTGGAAAGGCTATGACTTAGCTGGATTGTGCTCGCTGATTGGGCTAGCACATGAGTTGGTAATGAATGTGCAGATATTATATTAATGGCATCGGATTATTTTTTCCAGAAAAAGGCCGGACGGTCGGGGTCAACCCCATGACCACTGGACCTTTAAATAGTACGATATTGTCGCATTTATAAACGCAACCACCAGAACATTAGAACGATGTATATATATATATATATATATATATATATATATATATATATATATTATATAAAAAACCTTATAAACCACCGCCGCATATAAATTGCGATATATATGATATACCATATATGGTATGTAACCATCAGAAATCACACAACTAACGGAATATAGTTTGTAACGGATGGATATATGCTAAGTTTTATGCTGCCACAAAGCCGCATATAATAAATGTTATGCCAAATATATTGTAACCACCGGAGGTTCAACAGGATGGTCGGGTGGGGGTTTCGACCCGCTGACCTCCCAAAAGCTATTAATTCAATGATTTAAAATGAATCCACTAGCCAATTCGACTATGCAGTGATGCTTGTAAAGCAAGCCATGAAATCTGTTTTATCTAGTGTAGAGCTGAATCTGCCCAAACCAGGAGCGCATAGACTGAGGTGGTAATTGTGCAGGCAGAATTGGTTTTGAGCAGGAATAAGTGGTTTTTTGCAGGGAAGAACTAGTTTTTCATTTCTCTAAGGGGTCTGGAGGTCACAATGGCAAAATATCGGAAATTTTATACTCATTTTGACCAAAATTTCGAGTCGGTCACAATGGTGAGGTCCATTTTCTCATTTGAGTCTATGTTTTTGAGCTCATACCTGTAAAAGAATTTTTAAGAAAAAATAAAGTGGTCAGCACTGGAAGCTAAGGACTCGGAGACATAGCCAGGAAGTATGGTGAAATCCATTATTAAATTCTTGCTATGTTAATGTGTTTGACTGTGTTTTCATTTGCTTATGATGTTTATGTTATTCACAATATTTTTGATCTATTGCACTAAGTAACATAATTTTCTCACATAGACATCAATAATACCTTTTTCATAAATATAGATCAAATGATATCAGAGCTTAAGGTTAAATTTTTAAAGGTTTGACAACATCATGTGAAGATTGAATTCTTACTAGGTCAAATTCCAAGCGAGGTGAAGGATAACTTGTTGAAGCAAATCCAGATATTGGAAGGGTATTTTCACAAAAGAAGATGATGGAAGAAAATATATTGGGAAGAGAATCTCAATTCTTGGACAGCTTCATGACAATACGTGCAATGGTAGAAGAGATGTATAAAGAGTTTAAAAAGAAAAAAGGTGAAGGCACTTCATCACCTAAAGTAGAAAAAGAATTAGGTGAAAAGCCTCTTTCATTGTTTCCACCATCTCCTCCATCATCGCCATCATCGTCATCATCGTCTTCTTCTCATAAATCTAGTTCTTCTAAAAAGAAGAAGAATAAGAAATCCTCTTTGATCAAATTGGATGTAAAATTTGTTTTTCCAATTTATGATGCTGGACTTAATGCTAAAAATCTTGATAATTGGATAAGAAAAATTGAAGTTTATAGCAAGGTACATAAAAAATTTTCAGAAAGAAAGAAGATCCAGCTTGCTAGCCTTCGTCTTGGAGGAACCGCACTTGTATGGTGGGATGGTAAGACACAAGTAGATCTTCAAAAACATGGTAAAATCATTTTGACATGGAATGAACTTGTTTTTGCTATTAAAAAAAAATATATCCTTTGTATTATATGCAACAAGCTATGATGAGTTGGAAAACATTGTGTTAGTTAAAGGATCAAAGTGTGCAAAGTTATATTCAGGAATTTCATAAAAGAGCTTTGACACTAGGCATATCATTGGACTCACCAGAAAAATTATTGAAATACATAGGTGGCCTACATATTTATTTGAGGCATACCATCCTGATGTTTAATCTGACTAGTTTAGATAATGTATCAGTTCAAGCAACTCACCTAAAAGCTAGGGGTAAAGAAGTATCTCATGATGTTGGAAAGTCATCTAAATCTACTGAAATCAAGAATAAGGAAAAGAAAAAAATAAAATGGAAGGAAAGGAAAATGAACATTGTAAAGAAATAAAATCCTACATGCACTCACTGTAAGAAAGAAGAACATGATGAGGTACACTGTTGGGAACTGCATCCAAAATTTAAGCCTAAGAAGTTTGGAAGTAAAGAGCGAAAGAATGTTTCTACTATGAAAAAGGACTTGGGATTAGATTTAGGAGACGAAACAACAATTACAGCTATAGGTATAAAAGGTAAAAATTCTCAAGCATCTACAAGTACTTCTTCACATTCTGTTGATAATGAAAATGATGAGAGGAAAATAAATGAGCCATTTCATATTAGATTCATTTCCAATCATACTAAAATTGATACTTTGTTTGATAGTGGCTCTCAAGTTAATTTGATTGCTGAATCAATTGTAAAGAAATTGGGTATTGAAACTGAACCTCATAAAAATCCATACCCATTGGGTTGGGTCTGTGATAAAACTAAACTATAGGTTATGAAACAATGCAAACTTCGTTTTTCAATTGGATCGGAGTTTGTATGTGAGGTTGAATTAGATATAGTCCCATTGGATATATGTGGAATTGTACTATGAAGTCCATACTTGTATGATAGAGATGTTGTCTTCTATCAAAGTGTGCATAAGTATCAACTCACTAAGGATTGAATCGAATATGTATTAAGAGCTCATAAACTCAAATATAACTACACTCTCATAAATTCAAGACATACGAAAAGAATTATAAATTCAAGTAAACAATTTTTACTTATGATTGTAAAAGCAAAGGATCTTGATAAATCTGATGCTTTCAAGGCTGTAATCTTAAAAAGAAAGCAGATTTAATCAAATTCATTTCTGATTATGATATTTTTTTTCAAGAGCCTAAAGGGCTTCCTCCCAAGTGACAGATAGAAGATGAGTTTTATTTGCAGCCAGATGCTCCTCTTCCTAACATTGGAATGTACATGTTATTAGCTCTAGAGAATGCAGAGATAAAGAAGAAGGTACATGAATTGCTCGATCAAGGGTTTATTCGACCAAGCACTTCACCATGTAGATTGCCTATTGTGTTGGTACATAAGAAAGATGGTTTGTGAAGAATGTGCATTGATTTCCGAGCATTAAATAAAATAACAATAAAGAATCATTATCCTCTTCCTCGCATCGACGATTTATTATATCAGTTGAAAGATGCAGTTTACTATACAATGTTAGACTTGTGAAGCGGCTACCATCATATCAGAGTTTCAAAACATGATGTATGGAATACTGCTTTCAAAATGAAGTAAGGACTCTATGAATGGATGGTTATGCCTTTCGGCTTGACCAATGCTCCAGCTACATTCATGCGTGTCATGAATGATGTTTTTAGGACATTTATAGATGATTTTGTAATAGTCTACTTTGATGATATTCTTGTTTTTAGTAAGACATGGGATGAACATATAAAGCATGTAAAGAAGATTTTAGATGTGTTAAAGAGAGAAAATTTCTATGTAAAACTGTCAAAAATTGAATTTGGTAGGAAATATTTAAATTATTTGGGTTATATTGTAGGCGGTGGTGAATTGAAGATAGATCCCTCTAAGGTCGAATTCATTGTAAATTGGCCTAAGCCCAATACTGCTATAGAATTTAGAAGTTTCTTAGGGGCAGCACAATACTGGAGACATTTTATTTCTAACTTTTCTTTGATTGCAGCTCCTCTACATTCTTTGACAAGTGTAAAATAGGTGTTTCAGTGGAGAGGAAAACAACAGAAAGCCTTCGACACATTGAAAGAAAGGATCAGTTCAATGCCAGTACTAGCACTTCCAGATCTTCAGTATCCATTTGAGATCAAGACATATGCAAGTCAATATGCCATGGGGACAGTGTTGATGCAGCACAAAAAGCCTATATGCTTTCATTCTGAGACATTCACATGAGCAGTAGTTAACTATCCTACGTCCGGTAAGGAATTATATGCAAATTTAGTACAGAGTGTTAAAAAGTGGAAACATTACATAATGGCAAAAGAAACAATCATACATACAGATCATCAACCACTACAATATTTACACTCACAAACTAAATTATAACAATCAAGACACTATCATTGGATGGGTTTCTTACAAAAATTTCATCTTGTAATCAGATATAAGAAAGGCATACACAGATATGTTATCAAGACCTATCATAAATGCATCCACAATTCTTAAGCATAATTAAGTAATGCACGAAAGCTATATTGAACAATATGCTCAAGACACAGATTTTAAGGATGTATATGAAAATTTAAGTCATGGCAAGCAGATAGAAGAATTGGATTATTTCATAAAGGACAAAATCTTATATCATTTGGGAAAATTATGCATTCCAAAAACTAAAAGAGTTAATGTGATTCGAGAAGCACATACTTATCTAATTTCAGGTCACTTTGGTCTAAGTAAAACAATTGTACAATTACAAAGATTCTACTATTGGCCACGAATGAATGAAACAGTTTCAATATATATTAGAGGATGTACTATGTGTGCTACAAGCAAGCCAAGTAACAGAAAATTATGTTTGTACAATCGACTTCCAATTCCTTCTCATCCTTGGGAAATTTTATCCAGGGATTTTATTGGGGGATTGATAATGTCTAAAAAAGTTCATGATTATTTGTATGTAGTTGTAGATAGGTTCATTAAAATGTGTATTTTGACACCATGTACTAAATAGGTCATAGTTGAATAAACTGCAAAGTTGTTCTCTCAAAATGTATGGGTTCACTTTGGGTTACCCACTTCTATTGTATCTGATAGAGATTCTAGATTTGTCGAGATATTTTGGTCAAGTTTATGGGAACTCATGGACACCAATTTAAAGAAGAGCACGACATTTCATCCACAAATAGGTGGCCAGAAAAAATTGGTAAACAACACAGTGGTATACTTGCTTCGAGGTTATTGCAGCAAGCATCCCAAGCTTTGGGATGAGAATTTGTGTTATGTACAACATGCTTACAACCATGCCAAACATTCTTCTAATCAAAGATCTCCATTTGAGACTTGTTTTGATTTTGAACCAAAATTTCCTTTGGATTCTGTCTTTGGTAAAGACATAGCAGTTGATGGACACAACGATGTGGACAAAGCAACCAAGTTCATTGAACAGATCCAAGAAATTCATCAAGCAGTACAGGAATAGCTGGAAAAAGCCAAGCAAAGTATAAAGAGAGGCACGAAAATCATCGAGTTGAGCATAGTTTTCAAGTTGGTGATCAAGTATGGTTGTACATTAGCAAAGAAAGACTTCAAGGGGAAGATAAAAAGTTGAAACCAATTAGATATGGTCCTTTCAAAATTCTTGACAAAATTGATGAGAATTCTTTCCGCCTAGATGTACCAGCTTATATGCAGATCTATTCCATCGTAAATGTGGAAAACTTGTGATTGTATGAACCTTCAATGGTTGAATCCAGAAGATAAAATTCAGGTACCTTCCATCAAAGAATTTTCACCAGAGTACCTTAACGAGTTGCAAGAGGACACAATTCTCAAGAGGAGGATAAGGACTTCGCGATGAGGACAAGTTGACTATCTTAAATTTGGACTTAAAGGTACAATTCGAAGTAAATCACGATGGATAGAAATTGGAAAAGTGAAGGAAACATATCCTCACTTACTCGACCACTAAAACCAACTTTTGGTGGTCCAAAAGCTTCTAGTGGGGAGGAGTGATCCAAAAAAGATCGAGTTTTTCCTCCAGATCAAAATATTATAATGCAGATAAAAATAGGATCAAGTTGAAGTGCTCATCAGCAATATTCCAATGGTGCGAATGGCGCATAAAACTGAGTTCGTATGACAAATATATTGCAAGTCAAAGTTTATGGTAAAATAGGGCAAAAGGAAAAAATGTCAAAGTCAAAGTCAATGGTCAAGTCAAACGTCAAAGATGACATTAGCAGGACACATGTCATCCTGGGAATATGCCACCTATCCAGGATGACATCAGCAGGTTCAGTGATGTGTCGGAATGTGATTGGTTGGAATGGGCCAATCTAAAGCTCACACGTGGCAGCCCGGATTTTGCGCAATTTGGCTTAATTTCCAAAATTTTGGGGGTCAGGGAGGAATGAATCCCTGAAATCCTGGAAAGGCTATGACTCAGCTGGATTTTGTTTTCCGGTTAGGCTAGTGCATGATTTGGTAATGAATATGTAGATCTTATATTAATGGCATTAGATTATTTTTGCCGGAAAAAGGTCGGACGGTCAGGGTCAACGCCATGACCACCGGAACTTTAAATAGTATGATAATGTTACATTTATAAACGCAACTTCCAGAACATTAGATTAATGCATTATATATATATATATATATATATATATATATATATATATATATATATATATATATATATATATATATATATATATATATATATATATATATATATATAGATATAGATATATATATATATATAATAAGATAGCTAACTTTTATTGCAATCACCGCACATATAACAAACAGTTTTCAAACGTGGCATATATTATATGCCACCACCGCATATATGTTATCACACACACACACACACACAGATATATATATATTTATTACCGCCATAACATTATAAACCACCGCTGCATATAAATTGTGATATATATGATATACCATATATGGTATGTAACCTCAAAAATCACACAACCGACGGAATATAGTTTGTAACAGATGGATATATGTTAAGGTTTATGCCACCACAAAGCCGCATATAATAAATGTTATGCCAAATATATTGTAACCACCGAAGGTTCAACGGGATGGTCGGGCGAGGGTTTCAACCCGCTGACCTCCCAAAAACTATTAATTCAACGTTTTCAAATGAATCCGTGAGCCAGTTCGACTATCCGATGATGCTTGTAAATCAGGCCATGAAACTTGTTTTATCCAGCGCAGATCTGAATCCACCCAAACCAGGAACACATAGAAAGAGGTGGTAATTTTGCAGGCAGAAGTGGTTTTGAGCAGTCAAAAGTGGTTTTGTGCAGGGAAAAAGTGGTTTGCATTTCTCCATGGGGTCTGGAGGTCATAGTGGCGAAATATAGGCAAGTTTATACTCATTTTGACCAAAATTTCAAGCTGGTCACAATGGTGAGGTCCATTTTCTCATTTGAGTCTCTATTTTTGAGCTCATACCTGTAAAATCATTTTGAAGACAAAATAAAGCGGTCAGGACTGGAAGTTAAGGACCCGGAGATGTAGCCAGGAAGTTTGGTGAACTTTGTTATTAAATTATTAATGTGTTAATGTGTTTGATTATTTCATTTGCTTATGATTTTTAAGTTATTCACAACCTTTTCGATCTATTTCACAAAGTAATAATTTTCTCACATAGACGTCAATAATACATTTTTCATAAATACAGATCAATCGATTGATGATGAGAACCGTTAACAGGCATGAGAGAGACTGCCAACAAAGACGATGGAACTAAAGGTACAACAACACAATCTACAAGTGTGAATGAATGCGTTGAAGTCGAACACTTGTAGAATCATTTGATCAAAGGCCAATGATGTGACCCTATCATTGAACATGAATAAATTTTCATTAAGGCATGCAAGCTCCAAGGTAATGAACAAAAGTTTCTAAATCACCTTCCTGGATAATGAGTTGAAGTCAATAGGAAGTGATTTGTCGAAGGAGGGCCATGATGATTCCCACATCATCGACATGAAACACCATATATCTTAAGATTATAGGAGTGATTCGATATTGTAACAACTGAGGTTAGATAAGCAAAGGATGTTTGACAAAAATGACTTATGTTGAACATATTAGTGACATGAATCTAGAGACTCAAATAGGATCAAAGGTCATGTTGACAAAATCTGGTAATAAAATGAGAGGCAAATGGATTTCCCAAACCCATGGAGGAAAATTGAAAAATGTAGGATGTCCCCAACGTGACTTGAACTACAGATGAGTGTTATGTTCAAAGCAACAAGCTACCCAAAATACATAGGACATTCACTTTTCCCTCATTATTTCTAACGAGTACCTATTTATTTTTTATAGCCAGTGTGAAGAGGATAACATATGTTGAGCGTGTAAGTTCATTCTTTGAATGAATCCATCGTAGTAATTTTAGAGAGCTCTAGGAAGGAGGAACTTGGTCTTGTCATGGTGACAAGTCTTTTGTCATTTAATATTTAATGAGTCCAAGGAAAGGGCAACTCGGTTACTTTTCATGTTTAAGGAGTTTGAAAAGAAACAAAAATGAAACTCCATCATGTCCATTTTTATAAATCATCTCTCGAATCTGGAAAGGAAGAAAATAATATTCAAGAGAACCTCTCGACCTTGCTCGATCAAGGTATTCCTTTTTCGTAAATAGTAAATATCAACCTGAAAAAGGGGTAAACGTATACTGAGACCACGTTAATTCATTCACTTTAACACGTTCTAAATGACAAGTGCTCGGAAATCTTTTCATTTTTCAAGAGTCAGAAAAGAGCTTAAAGTTGACTTCTCCTCGAGGAACAAATAGTGTAAAAGGTTAGCCACTGGTTCTAGTGATGATGGAACTACTCAAAACAAGTAAAGGTAAATAGGTTGGCTAATAAGACCACTCATGGCTTTGGTTCCCCATGAAAGGGTAAAACCAAGTGAAAGCGTATGATCAACCAAGAAGATGGTGATGATGGAATGAGAAAACCAAGGCTGATATGGAAGGAAATAGGCAATCACAAGAGGTAGCATGAGAACGGTTTCATTTTTACACAAGCTTCAAACATTGGAAAATTTTCTTGAAAAACCTTGAAGATGGTTTCATTTTTACACAAGCTTGAAACATGGGAAACTATGATTGAATTTGCATGCCCCTAGCATGGTGAATCAATTCGAGGTACATTCCCCCAGAGCTCTAGTTCATTCACCTAAGTAGGTAGATGGAATGAAGTTTTACGAGATCAAATGAAAGACTCGACTAGGAATTTACGAGATATAATCAAAGACTCGAATTGAAAGGAAATTTGTTTCATTTTTTAACGAGGTTGATGAAGTAAAATAACTATCCTCATGACACCTTGTTTCATTTTTTAACTAGCTTGACACAAGAAAAGGAACTATGTCTAGAGAGTTTGTTTCCTTTTTTAAGGAGCTTGACACAAGACAAGGAACTCTACTCCAGAGAGCTTGTTTAATTTTTTAAAGAGATTGACACAAGGTAACGACCTCAGCTCCAAAGACCTAATCATGGCCCATAAGAGGTCATGGCTTCCAAGAGGTTCTCATCATATGGGAGAACAACACTCTAGAAATCAGGGTCCAATTCTCCTTGTACATGGTGCACTATATCATTGAATGGATCATTAGTAGACATGGGCATGGAATAGGTTGCCACATAATTAACCTATGGTAGGGAAGACACCACTAGAATATAAGGACCATTAAGGGATGTTGGTTGATTGGGAGCCATATTAGGACTAACGAATGACAATTGATCAATGGTCATAATTCTTCCTTAATGTGGGAAACATATCACATGAAAGAGATAAGAGACAAGAGCTCCATGGCATAAGTATACTCATGCCCAAGAAGTATGTTAAAGTCTAAAGGGACTTGGATAACCATCAAGTCTATATAGAAATAATTTCCTCCCAAAGTAATAGGAAACTTCAAAAGGATGCCTAACAGTTGATTGGTTCATTTGTTAAATGACGAGAGATTCTGGGTAACAAGCACAAGCTGTGGAGAACCAAAAGCTTTCCAACAGTTGAGGACAAAATACTAACAGATACACCTTCATCTATTATGGTGCTAGGTGTTAGTGTCAATATGTTCAGTGATCAAACATACTCTTTCAGTTAATTTTCTAGGGTCATAGGTCAAAACGTTTGGTCTTTTCAAAATAAATTTTGGTCATTGAAGGAGTATAGGTCAGAAATGTTGCTCCCTTCATCTCATCCATGGTTATTATCACCTCAAATTTCATCTCATTTATTGTCATTTAGAAGTCTTAGGTAATTCAATCCATCTCATCTAGGTCTGTTTTCTAGGTGTCATTCTTTTGCCTTTGGAAAGTCTAATTTGTCATCAAACAAGGAAAAAAATCGTTCATTTCACTCATAAGTCTTTTAAAGGGGAGCTATCATACTTAAGAGGAAAAAGTAAGACACATTGTCTTGTTTAAAAATTTGTTTTAATGTCAAAATATTTCAAATGGAAAAACTATCTTATTATTTCACTTAAGAGGAAAAAGTAAGACAAGTTGTCTTATTTAAAAATGTGTTTTAATGTCAAAAGATTTCAAAAGGCAAAACTATATTATTATTTCACTTAGGAGGAAAAATTAAGACAAGTTGTCTTATTTAAAATGGGTTTTAATGTCAAAATATTTCAAAAGGAAAAACTCCTTATTCTTTCATTAGAGGAAAAAAATTCATTTCAAAGCTTATAAAGGACAAAAGAAGCTCATAAAAACTCATTATTATCTCTTTTTTTTTGTGGTAGAGCTCCTCTCTTACCTCCATTGCACTCCTTAGTGTTCAAGGGTTTGAAACAAAGGAAAAAAATACTCCAAGGAACACTTTGTTATGCTTCCATAACACTTTGTTAAATTTTTCTAACTTTTTCTATGCTTATGTTGGTTGTTGTTACACTTTTGTAGCAAGTTGCTACTCTTCTTGAAGCAATTTTTGCGCTTCTGCTGGTCGTTGTTACGCTTCTGGAACCTATGTTACGTTTCTGCTGCATAGTGTTACGTTTCTAGAAAGAGTTCAAAAATAGGGTTTTTTGGATCCCAAGCCACTCAAACAAATTCAAAGCTTGTTGGCATCAGTTCTTGGAGTTCTTACAAGAGTAAGTTAACTCACTATACCCTCCTATGGTCAAATTATTAAGCTTACTATTGATTTTCATACTCACTCCATACTCCATTATATCATCACTTCTTCATATCATTTAAATATTCTAGTGAAATAAACCCTAACCCTCTCATCTAACACTATCCTACACCTCCCACATATATCATATTTCCATCCCCCACCATTCATACCTTTCCTAAGAGCTATTTTCGTCAAATCCTAATTTCTAGCCAAGTTTTCAAGTGCTAAACTGGGAAATTCCCGTGTTTCCCTCATTTGACCACCTTCCTTACATCCATTTCACTTTACTTCACTCATATCATGCAGCCAACATGAAAGCCTATCTCTTGAATTTTTTGTATAATTCTCCTTGGCTTCAAAACCCTTCATCTCACTCTCTAAGCCTACCCCGTCCCCATGCTGTGTAATTTCCAAATTACACTACACATACCCATTACATCTACACACTAAGTTTTCATGATT
The DNA here is from genome assembly GCA_034641835.2 of Pinus albicaulis. Lineage (NCBI taxonomy): Eukaryota > Viridiplantae > Streptophyta > Pinopsida > Pinales > Pinaceae > Pinus > Pinus albicaulis. The sequence continues at coordinate 573,572,299 of CM076577.1, forward strand.
TCACTGATAGACAAGATGGAGAGTGAGAAGAAAAACTTCAAAGGAGGGTGCCACCTTAGATTAGAACCATTCATTGTGCATGAAATCAATGCTTCACCCTTGACCAATAGATGTTTTGGGAGGACTAGATGTTTGAGGTTTCGTGAGAAGATCAAGGAGGAAGGATATCATATTCAACTTACAAGCTTATTTGCCTCTAATATCAACATGGGAAAGGTCATCATTGCAGGTGTATAGTATAACCTATCAACAAATCTTATTTCTTCAGCAACACGTATTCCTAGTCATGGAGATAAGTGGTTCAAGCTGGGAATGGAATTAGACCTTGAAGATAAAAAAAAATTTCTCAAACCTCATGCTAGAGAGAAAGCAGAGTACCTCTTCCCTTTCAGACACCTCTGTAACAAATACGCTCCTTTGATGATGTTAATAATGAAGTATTTCACATGTGAAGGAAGATTTTCTAGGTGTATAGGTACCATATTAGGTTGTTGATGCATTTAACCTCTATCAAATCGCTTGATTTGCCACATTACTTGGACAAGAGTTTGATCAAAATTTCTGAGAAGGTTCAGAGTAGAAAAAAATATCATTACCAAATTTTTTTCCACCATGGTTTGGTAAAAATAATTTTGTTGCAAAATCGTTCATCGATCAACATGAATTGGGAAACCTTCATGGAAAGAGTAGTAGTAGTGCTCACCACTATCCTTCTTGTCATGCATAGCACATCATCACCATCATTGTCAGCAAAACCAATGAAGGTTGGCTCTTATAACATGCAAAATCAGATTTCAGAGGCTCCTAGGGTTGTTGAGTTTACTCATACCTATGAGTAGGGAAAGAGAAAGGTATTTGCGCCCAAATCTATAAAAAGTGTACTTACACTTGATAATATTTCTGAACAAAGTGAAATAGAGGAGCAACCTCTCATGCATAAAGATGAAACACCTTTGCACCAACATAGTGAACTATCTCCATTAGAGGTTGAGGTAGCAGAGAAGGTTGAGATCAAATCATCTGAGGAGATCATTAGAGAGATTTAGGATGAGGAAGTAGCAAAGTTGAGGAAGATTTTCTCTATTGCTAATTATCAAATCACTTTCCTGTAGCAAGATAATTTTGAATTGAAGGTAAAGCATCTGTTACAAAGAAAAAATAAGCCAAACCTAGAGGAAAATAAAGGTAAAGGTAAGAATATCATAGATTTTGATCCAATGTAGGACATGGGGACTAAAACATGGCCAAGAAGGCCAAAGGCAAGAGGCCTCAAAAGGGCGTTGGAGCTAGAAAGACAATTATAATCTCATTCACCTGAAGAGTTGACCTTTGATGAGATGATAGCCATGGAGATCAACCAAGACAGAGAAATTTGGTTGGAAAGGGTAAATGAACATTTGGAGAAGCTATTGAATAGAGATATGAGAGGAAATAATCTGCAAAGACACATGGAAAATCACTATCACACTAGGAACACAATTTCAAAAATAAGGCAAAAACAACTGAAGAAAAGGCTAAAAGAAACTCAAATGAAGCTTAAAGAGAAGGATAGCTTAGATTTGTTGGCTGAAGCTTCTATGGTTGTTTAGCCCATCATTTAGAGGTGATACAAAAATAATTTTAAGAAGTTTTGAATAATTTTGGTATTTTTTGTGATTTTTTCACAAATATGGAAATTCCCTCCTCACAAAAGCGTAGCAAACTTTTTCCACTCTTATTTTAGGGGCATCCACATGATGATTTATTTATATGTCTTGATGCATTTTGATGACTATATCATAGATCAGGAAACCTATTCGCATGACAGGCTTTAATTTTTCATAAAAGGCCAAAAAACCACTCTTTTTCTATACTTCAGCAACATTTTTTGAAGGCCTTAAGATGCTTCTGGAGTAACCTTCAGAGACTAAAATTTTGGAGGTCTATCCATGGGTAATTTTGAAAAATTCAAGATGTTTTGGAAACTAGACACACAACGCTAATTGAACGTTATTTTAGAATTTCATTTGGACTCCTAAAAGTGCTTTATAATGGCTGCAAAATTTTGCTATGCTTCTGTAAAATTATATTATGCTTACGTCAGAAATGTTACACATCTACATTGGATTACTCAGGACACTTATCAAGCTCAGAAAATGTCAGAAATTCGAGGTTTTGTTGTCCTATGAGTTTGAATTAGAGTAATTATGTTGTTTTCTTCCTCTTATCATTAGGGAACATGTAATTTAATGTAAGAGACACACACTCCTAGTTCATAGCTAAAATTTATGGAATGGTTTCTAACCTCCCTAAAATCTAGGAAATTACTCATCTCATGTATTTATGATGCATTTTGGATGGGATTTTGACCTGATGAGGTGTCGTGGTTCATATTTTCTATAAGTAGACAATATTTAGTCTTTTTTTGGGTTTTATAGTTGGGTTGGAGAGTCTTATTTGGTAGTGGAGCTATTGTAGCAACATTTTGGAATGAAATCAAAGACAGTTGTGCAGAACTTGTGGTGAGAATCTTGTCGTATGCATTGGATAATTTTTTCTTCCTATGTATGTTTATATATTCATGTTAATTGATATATTTTCATCTTTTAGATACATCTTTCCATGTGTTTATCCTGTATGTTTATAAGCAGAAATCATGTATGTTCATGCTATGTTTTAGACAAGGTTTACATGATATGTATATTTACTTCTAAATGAATGAATTCACCTAAGTAATCATTCAGACTCTCTATCACTTCATCCTATACTCAATGAAAAATTAAGAATTCTTTCAAACTATCTATCCAACCTCACACATTCTATGAAAATTGACCTTGAAATTCACACCTAAAAACCTTAGACCTAGACTCCTCACTCACATTCCTATCCAGCACACAAAACATAAAAAAAAAATCCTATTTACTAAGCTTACATGCCTAGCCTAAGATCAATATATATTCAGTCATTCCATTGAATGCAAAGGGACAAAGAGAGAGCCGTCTCTAGTCCTGTTAGGGCTAGCTACTTGTTGATGGATCATAATTCTACTGCCGCAACATGGGGGAAAACCACTTGGTTCGGACCTTAAAGCAGCTCCTTTTCTGATTGGTGTCGTGGCTCCGACTAGGGGTAATGGGCCAGTTTCCCAATAAGGATTATTTTGAGGGTGTGTGATTATATGACATGAAAATGGAAATGATTTTAATTTATCTTATGCATCTATCTAAACTATCTATTCCACTATTACCTGGGATTTTTCTTTCTTTATGCGATCTGAAAATATATCCTTCAACTATTAGTAATATAGATCACTTAACAGTTGAAAGAGATGAAAATTATATAAGATGATTCTTCTAACAAAATAGTTTTACTAGAAGAATTGTGAAAAATATATCGCATTCATATGTGTGATTATACATTTAATAAGAAACTACAAAAAAATATTATAACAAAAGTGCATGTAACATTCATCTATAATAACGTTTCAAATATATAATGCAATAAAAGATGACTGTCAATCTATAAATCAAGACTTAATACAAGTGAATAAAACTACCATATGTATGAAGTTCTACTCATGTAAAATGACAGTAATTGATCTGCCTCTTCTCACTTTCAAGAAATTTAAAGAGTACAGTAGTCCAACATCAGTTAAACAAATTTAATTGTAAAAAGATAACATATGTGTTCTATTAATTCATCAAAGCATTTACAAAATTACAATAGTGCATTCTTTGCAAATGTTTTTGAAAAATTTTAGGACCCTTCTCTGATGCATGAGAGGGGCTTAAATACTAAACTAACTATGTTCTAAAATAGATTATTACAAAAATATAGAGGAGGTGTAAAAAAACCATCCTCGTAAGACTAACTTAAACTACAATCTAGGAAAATAAAATAGCAATTTTGATTTATGAATTCTGCCCTTTCTTCTGGATTTGGTTGCGAAGTTGACAAATATCTTGTTGGAAATACTGAGAGGGGGGGTGAATCAGTATTCCTTTCAATTAAAGAATTAGTTAATATTAAATTATTATCAGTTTTTGTACAATGATAGCAGTAAACAAAAGGAATAAAAATGCACACAATTTTTAAGGTGGAAACCCACTCTGAGACAAAAACCACCTAATTCTTTTCTAATAATTCTTTAATATTCAACTCCAATTGAAAATAAAGCTCCAACTTCCTAGAATCTAGAAAAGCATTCTTCTCCATCTCCCACTGGATGGATGCTCCAACGCTTGATATTTTTCAGTAGTCAACTGAACGGATGCCCCAACACCCAACGAGCTACAACTCACCCTATCACCACCCTAGCACCCTATAGAAGATTAAAACAAGAATGGATTCCCATGCCAGGGAAAATGGTCCACTTTAAAATGATATAGAATGATGTATAAGAAGAATAAAGACTATACCATAACCCCAACTATGACACAACCACCTAATGATGATCCTAGACCTCCCAACATGGCCTCTTCAACTCTTGGGAGATAGACACTTGTACAATTTTTACAATGAAACATTTACAATGATTTAGTACAATGATACCTTTATAATGGCTGTATGCAGTGATGCCCACTTAAAGACTTCATGTGGTGAACTTCTTGCTACTTTTCTGCACCTTGGTTTCTGCTCTTGTCATGCTACCCTCTGCTACACCTTGCTTTGCTTTGCTGCCCTAAAAATTTTGGTCCTTTGCAGCGCTTGACAACACATGATGTAGCTTTTTCTTGCCTTCTACGAGCTTGTTGTTGAATCTGGTGTATCTCTGTTATTTTAGATCCCCAATATATGATTTTTGGCCTTGTACTAGTCCTCTGAGTCCTTTTTCCAATGCCATAGGTCTAACCTAATTTGGATTCTTCAAGAGAGAGTTATGCCCAATCTCTCACAATGCACTAATTATGGATTGTTTGAGTAGAGAAAACTTGTACGGCCTGCCATGTGTCCCTGTTTCTTCATTAGGCTCTAAAATTGATACATAGAAAACTATCGCTTGTGCACTAACTGCCACATTTTACATAATTCCAATCTAATACTCAGAAAGAGCATTAGGATTATTTTCCCAAGGTCACTTCTTTGAGATGAATTTAAGGAGGCTACAAAAACACTGACTTCCACAGATCATATATCCAACAATATTGTGCACCTTGATCTGAAATTTTTATAGGAGCTTCCTCAGGATTTTGGATTCACCACATAAAATTTTTAGCTTCTGAACCTTCGTAGAAACAAATCTAGAGTGCAAATTCCACAATGACCTGTTTCAGATTGAGAAATCCCTACATAAGGAGGATATGAGGATCACAATTTATATAAATGCATAGGTTGAGAGGGGCTTCAACAAGTGAATGTGGGAAGGATTTTAGGAGCTTAAAATGTATTAATTATTGAATTTTAAGTGACCCATGCCACAACCCCATGGTTTTTTAGCCCACTAACCAGGGTTACAAACTTCAAACATGAATATCTCTCAAACCATGAAGAATTACGAGGCGTGTCATATATCAACGGAAACATCTCGACAAGTAGAAACCATCAAAAGAATTCTTGACCCAGAATATAGTAATTTGGTAGGTAAAAATTCTCATGCAATATTGGGGTAGCCCCTAGTGTTGCCTAGGTTGACATCAATGACAACCACTGATTAAAAATCTCCCCCTTTTCCATTGATGGCAACACAAGTACTCCCCCTATGATCATGACACCTCTTCCTACAAAATTCTCTCCCCATTTGACATCAATGGAAAAGGGTAACTCCCCCTGACACATAACCATCCTATGGACCTATACAAACTTCCATTCTCCCTGACACACAACCATCCTGCGGACCTATAATCTAATGAGAACTTGGGAGAATCCCAAGCTTCTGGTGAAGATATTCAAAAGCTTCACGAGGTAAAGGTTTGGTGAATATATCAGAGATTTTTTCTTTTGTACCAACATACTCAAGTTTGATATTATTTTCAGCGACTTGTTCTCTAACAAAATGATATTTGATCGGAATGTGTTTTGTTCTTGAATGCATGACACGATTCTTGGAGATGATGATGGAACTGGTGTTGTCACAGATATGGGAATAAGCTCACTGAATTATACTTGAAGATATTGAAAAGTTTGTTTCATCCAAAGGACTTGCGTACAACATGCTACCACTTCAATGTATTCTAATTTTGATATAGATAATGAGATCGAGGTTTGCTTTTTGCTGAACCATGATACGAGACAACCACCTAGATAGAATGTTGCTCCACTAGTACACTTACGATCATCAACAGTTCCTGCCCAATCTACATATGTAAAGGCTTGAATAATGAGATTTCTAAACTTGGGATACCACAAGCCATATTCTTTTTTTCCCTTTCAATATCGAGGAATTGTTTTGACAACAATAATATGTGATTCTTTTGGTGCAGCTTGGAATCTTGCTACTTGTCCAACTGCTTGCATAACATCTGGCCGAGAGGATGTTACATATAAAAGACTACCAATCATAGATATCTAAAACCTCTGATCCACATCCTTAGATGAGTCATCTATGCTCAATTTGAAACCTGTTACCATTGGAGTAAGGCCATGTTTGCAATCTTCCATTTTGAATTTCTTGAGAATTTCCTTGATGTACTTGGCTTGACATATAAATATTCCTTTCTCTCGCTGAGATATTTGAAGCCCTAAGAAGTATGTTAGCTCACTAAGTAAAGACATCTTGAACTCACTTTGCATATTTGTAGAAAAGTTCTTACTTAGTTGATCATCATTGCTACCAAATATTATATCATTCACATATACCTCAACGATTGTTAAGTTATCTTTATCTATTTGTACATAAATATTGCTATCGATAGTACCTTTCTTGAACCCTTGTTGACATAGATATCCATCAAGACGAGCATACCATGCTCTGGGATCCTACTTGAGACCATATAGAGCCTTCTTTAACCTGCAAACATAGTCTTCTTTTTTTGATAGTAGAAAACCTTCAGGTTGTTCGATGTAAACTTCTTCTTCTAATTCTCCATTCAGAATTGTTGACTTAACATCCATTTGGTAGACTTTGATTTTTCTTGAATATGCATAGGCGAGAAAAATTCAGATGCCTTCCATTTTGGAAATTGTTGCAAATGTTTCATCGAAATCAATTCCTTCCACTTGTGCATAGCCTTTGCAAACCAATATTTCTTTGTTTCTGGTAACCTATCCATCTTCATTCAATTTGTTCCTGAACACCCATTTAGTCCCAATGAAATTTTTATCTTTTGGTCGTGGAACTAATTCTCAGGTGTTATTCTTCTCAATTTGATCCAATTCTCCATTCATAGTTGCTACCCAATGTTCATTCTGGCTAGCTTCCTCAAAACTACTAGGCGCAAAGGTTTCTAGGAAACTAATGTGAGCTTGTTGTGATGAACGAAGCTATCGACCTTCATTTATGTCACCAATGATTTGATTTGATGGATGGTTCTTTTGAATCCATTATTTTGTTCTCTTTGGAGAAGCTTCTTATTTTTGTTCTGGTATATCCTGATGATCATTATTTAGTTCTTCCTGGTTGATAGTTGCTTCTTGTTCTAGAATTTTATCTATGTATTTTTCAGCCTCTATCTCAAGTTTCAATGATTCTAGATCCTCATCATTATTTTTTAGAGCACCATCTTTGTCAAATGTAACATTTATGCTCTCCAATATCTGTTTTCGTCTTAGATTATAACATTTATAGGCCTTTCTTTTGCGTGAGTAACCAACAAAGATACCTTCATCAACATGTGATTCAAACTTACCCAAATTTTGATCTTCTCTTTTGATATAAAATTTTCTTCCGAAGATTTTGAAATATTTTACATTTGCTGGTTTTCCTTTCCATAATTCATATGGGGTCTTGTTGTAATTATTTCTGAGAAGAGTTCGGTTGATAATGAAGACTACCATATTAATTGCTTGAACCCATAATTTTTCATCCAATTTTGAGTCCTTCAACATTGATCTACCCATTTCTTGTACGGTTCTATTCTTTCTTTCAACAACTCCATTTGTTGAGGTGTTCATGCTGTTGAAAATTGCCTTTTTATTCCATTTTCGTCACAGTATTGCTGAAATAATTTGGAAGTGAATTATCTGCCATTATCTGATATTACACACATTATTTTAAAATCAATTTCATTTTCAACCAACTCCTTGTAGATCTTAAAGCACTCAAATTCTTCATATTTTTTCTTTAGGAAACTGACAGTTGTCATTCTGGTATAGTCATCTATCATTAACATGAAAAATAATTCTCCATCTAAGCCTTTTGTTCTTACAGGACCACATATATCAGTATGTATCAATTCCAATGGATGTGATGAAAAGTGTTCTTTTGTTTTAAATTGGACTTTTGTCTACTTGCCATGTCGACAAGCCTCACATAGTGTGTTAGAAGGTTTTGAGATTTTCGGCATTTCTCGTACTGCTTCCTTTTTGCTTATCCTGACAAGATTGTCAAAGTTTAAGTGACCCATTTGTTTGTGCCATAACCAACTTTCATCTTCTTTATCTAGTAGACATGATTTAGTTGCTTCAACCAGAACATATATGTCGTTTGGAACTCGACTTTTTGTAGCCACAATTTTACCATACCTGCCTTTCCTGATTTCACATTTTGTGGAGTTGGATAGCATTGTGTTTCCTTGATCACAAATTTGTCCAACACTAAGAAAATTATGATTCATGTTTTCAACCAATAGAACATTCTTGGCTATAACATCTTTTCTTCCGAGAGTGATGGTACCTGATACTATAACATTTGAAGATCCATCATTTCCAAAGGATATGGTTCCATCCTTCTTCTCTTTTAGAGATACAAATTTCCTTCTATCTCATTTCATATGCGTTGAGAAACTGTTGTCAACATACCACACATATTTGTTGTTTTGAGCCTTGAGAGTGAGAGAACAATTATCAATCTTCTTCTTCTTCCACGTTTGTTCATTATGTGGCTTTGGAGATTATTCTGGAGGATTTTCAAGTCTGCAGTCTCTAGTTATGTGTCCAAAATTATGACATTTGTAACATTCCATATTATTTCCTAAATGTTCAAATCTATTGATGTTTCGTTGAGCCCTGGGAGGTTCATATTTGAAGGATCTCCTGGAATTGTATTGGTTCCTAGGGTACGTGTGACATTCTATAGCTTTATGACCAAATTTTCCACATGAATAACAATAGCCATGGAAAATATGTTGGTACCTGGATGGAAATATTCGTCGAGGAATCGTCTTCCAAGGATTTTATTGCGAATCTTGTCTAGTGAAGTCTCAGATCTCATAGGTTCATTGTATTTTGTTGTAGAAGGTCCTGCTTCTTCTTCTTTGTAAACGAGGCCAGTTTTTTCATTGTATGATCATTGATTTTTGATGACTTCTTCCAATGCCCTTGAGCTGTTGACATAGTTTTGGACAGTTTTACCTTCTTCACTTCCTTACGCAATGTGACTACTTCAGCTTCTAATGCGTCCTTTCTTGGTTGCTTTCTTCCAACTTCTTTTGAAGAGACTCTTCAATAAATTTGTGTTCTTCAACTTCAATTTTGAGACCTTGAACTTGTTCTTCAAGAGTATTGGAACGGATTTTCTCAGCCTTGAGCTCTTTTATAAGCCTGATTTCCTCCTTAGAAAATTCTTCTATGGTCAACCCTTCTTCTTCATTGTTCGATACCTCTTGTTTATTGTGCTTGGCCATAAACAATACTCTCTCATGAGCTTCTTCTTCGCTATCACTGTCTTCATTGAATGATGAGCTATCCTTTTTAGAGAGAAATTTCCTTTTGGATCCTTTCCTTTTTTCTTTCTTGTTGAATTTCTTAAAGCCTTTCTTTCATTTTGAGTTTCCATCACTTTTGTTCGAAGATTTTGCTACGAAATGCCCAACCTCACCATAGATGAAACATATCAATGGAAGTTTACCTTTGAATTTTCCCTTACCAATTTTTAGTTTTCTCATAAAGTAAGCATATTCTTCATCTGAAAGACCTTCTTCATCGTCTCCCTTTTCTTCACACTTGTAGGTGCATGTCTTTTCAATTGAAGGTTCTTGGTCCTTATTGGTTTTCTTAGATGGAACGAACACAATTTTTAGATGCGAAGTACCCTCTTCTTCATTAAGTCTCATTTCATATGCTATGAGAACTCCATGTAATTCCTCTTTGCTGAGTTTGTCCAAATTTGCATTGTATTCTAAGACCGGTACCTTTGGGTTGAATCTCCCCGGTAACATTCTAAGAATCTTTCATATAATAGTATTCTCGTCAAATGGCTCTCCAAATCCTTCCAAAGTATTGGTTATTTCATCAACGTATTGGAAGAATGCATCAATGTTGCAATCTTCTTTCATTCTGAGTTACTCAAATTTTTCTCTATAGATTTGAAGCTTTGCTTCTTTGACATTTCAGTCACCTACATATATATTCTCAAGCTTGTCCCATACATTTTTGGGGGTTTTACAACCCAACACCTTATGATCAGCAGATTTAGTAAGTCCACTCATAATAATATTCTTTGCTTTTGCATCATTTACCAAATTCTTCTTATCTTGTTCATCCGCGGTTGATGTAATTCCATTTTGAACAGTGTCCCATACTTAGTAACCCTGTGCCAAGATATAGAACTCCATTCTTCCTTTCCATAGTGCATAATTATTTTCATTGAAGAAAGGTACACGATCTTGGTATGCTCCTTGACCTCCTTCCAGTTGTTAAACTTCTAGTGAAGGAACCAAGTTATGATACCAATTGTTGTAAATACTGAGAGGGGGGTGAATCAGTATTCCTTTCAATTAGAGCATTAGTTAATATTAAATTATTATCAATGTTTGTACAATGATAGCACTATACAAAGGAACAAAAATGCACACCGTTTTTAAGGTGGAAACCCACTCCGGGACAAAAACTACCTAATGCTTTTCTAATAATTCTTTAATATTCAACTCCAATTGAAAATAAAGCTCCAACTTCCTAGAATCTAGAAAAGCATTCTTCTCCAAATCCCACTGGATGGACACTCCAATGCTCGAGATTCTTTAGTAGTCAACTGAACTTATGCCCCAACACCCAACGAGCTACAACTCACCCTAGCACCATCCTAGAACCCTATAGAAGAATAAAACAAGAATAGACTCCCGTACCACGGAAAATGGTCCACTTTACAATGATATAGAATGATGTATAAGAAGAAGAAAGGCTATAACATAACCCCAACTATGACACAACCACCTAATGATGATCCTAGACCTCTCGACACTACCTCTTCAACTCTTGGCAGATACACACTTGTACATTTTTTACAATGAATCATTTAAAATGACTTAGTACAATGATACCTTTACAATGGCTGTATGCAGTGTTGCCCACTTGAAGACTTCATATGGTGAACTCTTGCTACTTTTCTACACCTTGGTTTCTACTCTTGTCATGCTACCCTCTGCTACACCTTGCTTTGCTTTGCTGTCCTAGAAAGTCTGGTTCTTTGCAGCCCTTGAGAACACATGATGTAGCTTTTTCTTGCCTTCTAGGACCTCGCTATTGAATCTGGTGTATCTATGTTATTTTAGATCCCCAAGATGTGATTTTTGGCCTCGTAGTATTCCTTTGAGTCTTATTTCTAGTTCCATAGGTCTAACCCAATTTAGATTCTTCAAGAAAGATTTATGCCCAATCTCTGACAAAGCCCTAATTATGGACTGTTTCAGTATAGTGAACTTGCATGGTGTGCCACGTGTCACGGTTTATTTATTACGCTTTGAAATTGATACATCGCAAACTAAATCCCATGCAATAACTTCCAATTTTTACAGAATTATAGTTTGATACTTAGAGAGAGAGTTATGATCATTTTACCAAGGTCACTTCTTTGAGATGAATTTCAAGAGCCTGCAAAAACACTACCTTCCACAGATCATATCTCCAAAAATATTGCACACCTTGATCTAAAATTTTTATAGGATCTTCCTCAGGATTTCAGATTTACCTCATAATAATTTTAGTTTCCAAACCTTCGTAGAAAAAAAATTTAGAGTGAAAATTCCACGATGACCTATTTTAGATTGAGAAATCCCTACATAAGGAGGATATGAGGATCACAATTTACATAAATGCATAGGTTGAGAGAGGCTTGAACAAGTGAACGTGGGATGGACTTTGGGAGCTTAAAAATTATTAATTATTGACTTTTTGATGACCCATGCCACAACCCCATGGGGTTTTAGCCCACTAAATGGGTTACAAACTTCAAACATGAATATCTCTCAAACCGTGAAGAATTACGAGGTGTGCGATATATCAACGGAAACATCTTAACAAGAAGAAACCATCAAAATAATTCTTGACCCAAAATATGGTAATTTGGTAGGTCAAAATTCCCATGAAATATTGGGGTAGCCCTTGGTGTTTCTTGGGTTGACATCAATGACAACCGTTGATCAACATATCTATCATAGGATTGAGCTGAGCTAGTTGTGAAATCCTTGATCTGACCTATCCCTTAAATACTACGTTTGAAAGTACTAGTTTCAGTCTTCTTTTTGAATCTGTTAAGGATTGCAGAATCTGATATTGATGATAAGGTTTGATCAGAAAACTCCAATAATTTTCTTGATCAAACTTATTTACCATTTTCATTACTTCATCCTATGTGTCTGATTTCTGCATCCATTGTGTTTCTATCTATTTTACTTCTGAGAACACTTAAGTCATGTACTCTTTGAGAAGTTCTTGATATAGAAGAAATGTTGAAGGCTAAGAAATGAGTGATTAATTCTTGGATTAATGATTGGTAATGCTTTAAATGTCCAGAATTACAATGAATGGTATCTCTTACCTATCTAACAATGATTTATGAATCTCCTAGAACTTTCAGATATTTGATATTAATATCAATGGCATTGTACAAGCCTTGAAATAATGCTTCGTGTTTAGCTACACTTTTAATACAATAAAATTCTAATTTGTAGGCTAACATGGTATTTTATCCTTCTAGGTTTATTAAAATACAACCCGCACCTGCACCATATTTGGATTTAGAACTGCTGAAATAAAGAGTCCAAAACAAAGAATTAACTACTTTTCTATCTGCAAAATTTATACATTTGGAATTATCTAGCTAGGAAAATTTCTCAATCTGAGAAAAAACTGCATTATCAAAGAAAGGTGATGGTTGAGCATTGCAATTTCTCAAAAATGACCCTGCTGAGTAGTTTCCAATAATGTTGTTATTGAACACTACTGAATCATTTAATCCTTGAAGATCAGTGACTGTATGCTTCATGAACTTTTCACGGTCTACCCGAATTTGATTTGGCTTTCCATTATATGTTAACCGTATATGTGACCAGTCTGTTGCAAAATAACCATGAAGTTTTTCAAACTAGTCTTGGCTTAAAACTAAGACGTAAAATTCAAGAATATTAGCCATTAATATATCAATTATTTGATTAACTTTGGGGTTTGATGACAATCTGATGGAAACATAATTTATTTCTCCTACCACTTATACTTTGGTTCTATCGAGTTGTACTATGGGAACAGGTGAACTCTGCGGATTCATGTTCAATTTAGCACAAACTGATTTCTGCATTATGTTTGAGGAAGCTCCTGAGTCTACTAAACAGTTATGGATTTTTTTGTTGTAGATCTGATAGGTTAAAAGAAAATGAGGAGTATGAGAGATGGATTAATCACCTATCATAATCAAGTTTGTAGCATATATTTTTATCGAAGGAGAAGGTGGCTTACGCATTTCATTAGCAGGTTGCACTATTACTGGAGTAGGTAAGTTTGAAGCAAAAACTGCATTTAAGTCTCTAAGTAAGATTTTGTGTTGCTGCTTTAATTTTGTAAGCTCATGAATTGAAATGTTGGCCCTAGTTTTCTTCATATATTCAACTACATTGTACTCAATTGTGTCTGAGACTGCCATTGTCTTAGATGTAGGTGGAGTATCTGAAGTAACAGGTTTTGTTTGTGTAGCATTTGAATTAGAATTTTTGCTTACAGATTTATCTTTAGCAGGATTTGAAATCTTTTGCTATTGATTTGGCTATGTTGCTTCAGTAGTATTTTTTCTCCTTGTGCTCATAGGTAAAGCTTCATGTTGTTTGTCATTTGGTAGGATGAAATCCCACATTCCATTTAGTTCAACTTCTTCTTCTTCGTCATCTTCTTCTTCCTCTATTTTCTTTTCCTCTATATCTAGATCAGATTCAGCATTAGACATGATATTTGGAGGTTGAGTATTAGAGGACTGACCTTTCTTAAAGTTTCTGAAAGTCTTTTTTAAGGTAGCATTTTCAGCGACTTGTTTCTTGATATCTTCCATCTCGTTTTTTATAGTTTTCAAAACTTTTTGAAGACCTACGTCGAAAGGATATTTTGGTGCCTTCTTTTTAGAATCATCTTTGAAAGAAACCTTCTTTGATTTTCGATATTATTTAGAATTATTTTTCTCAATAGAGGTTATGTGTTTCTCTACAGATAGAGATTCTTTCATATTTTCTGCAAGTGTTGCCAGTTTTTATATATTAACAAAAATATCTATATTAGATGGAAGAGATGAAATATACCACTGAATTTGAGCTTCTGATGTAGGAACTGTTGTAGCAGGAATTTTATTGAGTAATTTATTAAATATTGAATTGAAATATTTTATCTTCTCACCTATTTTAGCTTTTATATTTGACGAACTATTGATGAGCATAGCAATGGTCTTGTCATCCCCAAACTTAGCTAGAAATTTTTCTTCGAACATATTCCAGCTAGTTATAGAGCGGGCAGGTAGTGAAAAATACTAGGATCCCATAGATCCTTTTAGAGTTTATGGAAATAATCTTACAATGCAATCCTCTTCAACTACTCCATTTAGATTGAAAGCTAACATAAAATTCTGAATGTGTTCTTTTGCTGGAATACCATCATCATGATTAAATTTAGGTAGCCATCTTTCAGGATTTTTTGGAAGAGTAGGAAGAGGAGTGAGCATGTTTTCAACCCCTAGATTTCTCCATGGGTTTACATTTGGTGGAGGTGGTTGACCTGCCATTGGATTTTGGATAGGTTGGTTGGGTGGAGTTTGAGTTGAAGAAGAGGCAGGCTGAGTGTTAGGACTAGTTGAAGGGATAGTAGTTTGAGTACTGGAACTAGTCAAAGTAACATTGATTGTTGGAATGGAAGTTGTGAAAATGAGTGGAGGTAATGGAGGTGAATGGGATAATATCTCGTTGGCGATTGAATCTGATTGGTTCCTCTTTAGTCTCTTTCAAGTAATATCGATGGGAAATTAAAAAGGAAGAATTTCTTTCTTTTGACTTTCTGATCGAGTTAATATTATTCGAGGTTGTAAAGAAGACGAAATACTGATATTCGATATTTGAGAAGATTCAAGTTTTTCAGCAGAAATAGACACTCTCTCTAACTTTTCTATCAAAGAGTAAACTTTTGGGGAAGCTTGATGGGAATTAGGAGAGAGTATGGGTTGAGTATCACTAGGAGACTTAGGAGAAGGATGATCAACTTCAACTTTTGAATATGAGTATCTAGATAATTTTTTGGAAGTTGATGGGGATCTAGAGGGAGATAGACTCTTCGATTAACCTTTAGATTGATCAGATCATTTTTCCATTCACAGGGGTCAAGCCCTCCTTCTAGCACCAAAATTTTGAGGCCTTGAAATTTCATTGCCGCAACATGGTGGAAAACCACCCGCTTCGGACCTTAAAGCAACTCCTTTTCTATTTGGTGCAATGGATCTGATTAGGGGTAATGGGGCCAGTTTCCAAATAAGGATGATTTTGAGGGTGTGTGATTATATTACATGCAAATGGAAATGATTTTAATATATATTATGCATCTATCTAAACTATTTATTCTACTATATACCTAGGATGTTTCTTTATTTATGTGATCTGAAAAGATATCCTTCAACTATTAGTAATATAGTTCATTTAACAGTTGAAAGAGATGAAAATTATGTAAGATGATTCTTCTAACAAAATAGTTTGACTAGAATAATTGTGAAAAATATATCGCACTCATATGCGTGATTATACATTCAATAAGAAACTATAGACAAAAATTAGAACAAAAGTGCATGTAACATTCATCTATAATAATGTTTCAAATATATAATGCAATAAAAGCTGACTGTCAATCTATAAAGCAAGGCTTAATACAAGTGAATAAAAGTACCATATGTACAAAGTTATACTCATGTAAGATTACAGTAATTGATCTGCTCCTTCTCACTTTCATGAAATTTAAAGAGTATAGTAGTGCAACATTAGTTAAACAGCTTTAATTGTCAAAAGATAACAGATGTGTTCCATTAATTCATCAAAGCATTCACAAACTTATAACAGTGCATTCTTTGCAAATGTTTTTGAAAATTTTTTGGACCCTTCTCTAAATGCACAAGAGGGGTTTAAATACTAAACTAACTATTTTCTACAATATATTATTACAAAATATAGAGGAGGTTTCAAACAACCATCCTCATAAGACTAACTTAAACTACAAACTAGGAAAATAAAATAACAATTTTGACTTATGAATTTTGCCCTTTCTTTTGGATTTGGTCATGAAGTTGACAAGTATCTATCATAAGCTTGAGCTGAGCTGGCTGCAAAATTCTTGATCTGACCTTTCCCCTTTAATACTGCGTTTGAATGAACTGGTTGTAATCTTTTTGTTGAATCTGTTAAGGATTGAAGAATCTGATACTGATGATAAGGCTTGATTAGAAAGTTACAATAATTTTCTTGATAAAACTTATTTACCTTTTTAATTACTTCATCCTATGTGCTTGCTTTCTGCTTCCACTATTTTTCTATCTATTTTACTTATAAGAAAACTTTAGTCATGTACTCTTTGAGAAGTTCTCCTTTCACCAACTGTTCACATACATATTCAATAATTTCATTTGATAATTTTGATGTTTTCACTGTTGCTTTCTCTACTTGCTTGATTTGTGCTTCCCCATTTTTGAATAGGATATCCTTATGAAACTTATCTGCCTAAGGTAGATAAGATTCCTTTCCTGAGTCTGATGCTTGCCACTGAATGTGTTCATTGATTTTATTTTCGAGTCTTTCACATTCAAGTTTCTAGATGGTTATTTGCTGGATCATTATTTTACTTGAATCACAGTAAGAGTCAATAATAGAATTTTGATGACAAAATACTTCCTATTATTTCTTTAAATCAACATTTACATCCAATTCTTCTTTATAAATTTCTCTAGTTGCGGTTAGCTCTGTATCCTGGCCATTACTACTTCTAGTTGTGATTCTTTCTCATTGATTTCTGCTTGATGCTTCAATTTAAGACTCTTGAAATCCTTTTGTAATTGGGCCATATTTGCTTTGATTAGCTCACTGGAGTCATTTTTTTTTTCATTTAACAACCTCTATAGTTCTTGTAGTCTGGCTTCATTTTGCCTCTTCAACACTCTAACCTCAATAGGTTTATCAACAGTGGAAGTAGAATATGCCCCTGCATATTGTGATAATTTAGTTAGATGTTCCATAGGATCATCTAAGGAATCCTTCCATAGTACGTCAACTGATGCATCTGTTAGGTTTGAGACTGTTTCATCAGTTCTTCTCCTTTTGTTCCTCTAAACTATAGCCTTATAGCTAGGACTGTAGAAGGTGTCCAATGAACAAATTTATTCAACTTGTAAAACTATTTTTCTGTAGAGTAGGCCAGTATGATCTTTCGATCATGAGTCTCTAGAACTTGTTGTAGTGGATTGACAGTTTCCACTATTTTTTGGGAATGTTTAGGTGTTTGAAAACTAGTTACTTGATCAGTATTGGGATTAGCTTTAGGAGTTTTTATTGATTCAAAAAAATCTTCCCATTCACTACTAAAATTCTTTGTTTGTGACTTTTCAGACTGATCTAGTGTGTCAAGACTATACTGAACTTCTTGAGAAGTTTACTCTGTTCCATTACTTTCTTTTCGCTCCTGCATCTCTATCTCTTGGATTAACTGATCAATTATCTTTTTTGGGCTATCCTTTTTGGATTCAGATTCATTTTTAGAGTGATCTGAATTTTGATATTGATGCTTTGATTGAATTTATTCTTACTTATACATGTCTTTTGCTTCCTTATCCAAGTTGATACTTGGAGTAGTCATGTTGACATCTTCAATAGTTAAAAAGTTGAGAGGAACTCTCTCTAGTCCCTTATTTCTATATATTTGAATTCTTCCAAATCATCTTAGCTTAGTTGGATGGATGAAAAATTGATTATATTTGAAAATTTTTCCATGCCTTGGAAGAGACCATCAAATCAATATATTTTCTTTACAAAAGGCTTCATTTTGAGCTCTGTAGTGTAATTTTTAATTACATCATTTGGATCATATAGCCTCTTTGTAATTACTACCAATTTCAATATATTAATCTTCGAAAGCTCCTTGTAGGTATGGAGAATATCAAAAAGTTCAAATGTGTCACACTGTATAGGGAAATTAGGCCAAATGGCCTTCTTAGCATCTTTCATTTGTTTAGTGATACCATTACCAAGTTGGCAGGCTATCTCTCGTGCAAGAAACTTTTCAGGAACATAATATGGTAGGAAGTGGGGAGAACCATAACTCTTGAATACTCTGACATAGGTAAAATTATCCTCTGCAAACCACCTAGCCATAGAAAGAATATCTACGCTAGCCTCTTTAGAAACCCTAGGGGCCTTCTTATTGAATATCATTAGGTGCATAGGCAATATGACTCCATAATTTTTTTTATAAAAATGCAGGTGGAAGTCTGAATCCCAAAGGTATCTATGGTAAATGTGGATTGGTATAGGGTCTTGGGTAGTCCATTTCCATCCCATGGTAGGAAAACTAGAAGAAAAGAATGTTTTGTCCATGACATAGGCAAACATATAAAAGGGACGTATTTCTCTAGATGAAACACTCCTTTTATTCCTATATTCTGTCATGTGTTTCGATAAACTATCAGATAGGATATTTTCCCAATTTAGAATTGAGGAATTGACAATTGCGTCAATCAATGGAACCCAATCTACTGAAAACCTAGTGGTATCAGGCTTGGCAAACAATATCTACAACATACCGACAACATAACAATAAGGGGAATGAATTTGGGAAATTGGATACGTACCGAGTTTATCTCGCTTCAATTTTCCATGGTCTTCCTTCCATTATTTGATAACTTGCATTAGATCTAGATGCTCTGCTCTAAATATTTTCAGAAAAGCTTTGTCATATTTCTGTTGTAGGGAGGGTAGATGGTACATTTCTTGTAAATATTTTGCCCTGAAAGACCCTATTTTTTCTCTCTTTGAATCCTTGAATTCTATGTCATCTATGCTTAAGTGGTCAATTACCCACTTAACCATGTCTGTGTAAGGGAGAATATTTGGTCTTGCGACTACCTTGTGGATGAATGAACATGCAACATCAAAGTAGGTCGCGTCTGAAGTAGATGTTGTGCTTGTTGTAGAGAATTTGTTTATTACCTTTGGATTTTCGTCTTCAAGCAATTTATACATTGCTTCCCATGATGAACTGCCACAATCCTTGTTGCTAGTGGTATCTGAAAATAAGGAAGACATGTCTAAGTCTTTAGTAGGCAGCACTTGAGAAATCTCTTTGCCCTTCTTGCTCATTTCAATCTTCCTTAGTCCATTAAAGGGTTTCTTGATTTAAAGTAAATAGGGAGAGCATTAAAATTATAGAGAGCAGGGAGTCAAATCCATTGTTTATATCAAACATGCACGAATAGATATGAATCTTTTAAAATATAATAAAAATCATCGATAATGATTTCAAAATCGAATCTCTTCAACCTTCACACGAAATATGTATCAATCAACTTTAAGTCGTTAGATCTCAATTTTCGTTTTGATATGAAATAAGTCATTTTGCATGCTCAAGTAATTAAATGTCATTAGTTCACACATTTCCATATATAGCTTTTACCATTTGTGATGTTTTACCCATAAATGCTGCGAAATGCGATGTGCGCAAACTGCACATCGCAACTTTTATGCATTAATGAATTTGTTTTTCGGTTAAGTCATGTGAAATGTGAATTGCACATTTAAAATTCAAGCAGCCGCACTTAATAGGACTTTTAGAGATTTATTTTTGCTACTTTGTCAGCTCATCGGGTCCATGCAATCACACTTATATCGAATTGATTTATGAGTTGGTTGTTTTAAATAAGGTGTGATGAGATAAAGAGAATATAATGATAATCGAAGTGTTTGCAAGTTTTTAAAACATAACTTCAAAAAAGGTTAGCGCATTTCGCACCCCACACAACTTATAATATTGTAAGTCTTTTGATTTGTAAGCTATGCGGTTTGTGATGCGCTAAAGGAATAAAGCAGAAAACTCAAAAATAAAACTTGCATTTAATAATTTTTTTGTTTTAAAGCTAAAAATAATTTTTTTATTTATTTCTAAAGGGTCCCCATTTATTAAAATAAATGGGGGATGTTGTATAGCACAACACTACTCGACTTAAAGCCTGGTCTATGGTTATCTTCCTCCAATCCCACTCTCAACCTTGGGAATTTGGGGGGAGTGACAACATTCTTGGTGCCATTTCCGGGAAGCGAAGGTTAAATATTTCCCAGGAAAGAAATAAAAATATTAGCTCTGATTTCTGATGGTGAACAGTGGTCAGGCACAAGAAAGGTTGCACATATTTCACCTAGAAACTCTAGTGTCGATGAATCCAAAGTTTTAACGTTTTCATGGTGACTCCATTGTTCACAATACGGTAGCTTCAAGAATTTCTTGGTGACCTCACTATTTTCAAGATGAATTCAACTACAATAAGGAATTCTAGGTATGCTCCTATGCATTGAGATCATGTTCCAGGCTTTCCAAATCATATTCCTTCGGTAGATTGGCAAACATACTTGCCAAAATTCAGAGATGGAAAAGGTGATGATGCTACACTTCATTTAATAAGATTTCATATGCATGTGTGTACACTGAAGATTAATTTTCATGAAGATCGTTTAATGAAGATGTTCATGATCACATTAGAAGAAAGAGAATAGTGTATGAAAGCTTGCCTCCTTCTTGTATTTATTCTCTAAAGGATTTTAAATCAATATTTTTTGAGAAGTATAGAGAAAATTATCCTTCTTTGCGTTTGATTGAGTGTTTTTGAGTTCACTTTGAGAATTTTATTCAAGAGCTAGAAAGCGCTTATGACAATGAAGAGTTTATGGATGATGAACTCTTAGATGTTTTGAATGAAAACCATTTTCACCACCATGAGAAGATCATGAATTCTACCCTGGATGACACTGAACTTCAACAGAATTTTTCAAAGGATGACATAGATCTTCCATCGTTCGAAGTTGATGATAATATGCAGCAGTCTTGCTAATATTCAAGAATTCAAGATATATATGGAGATATTTTTTCCAACTACCCTTCATCCCTTTCCTCTTATGAACTTTTAATTCAGGAAGAAATATGTGTAGATCAGAATTTTTAGGTTGCTTGTAAAGTAAATGTAAAGAGTCGTGCTTTATCCGTTGAGGTTAAAAACAATGTACAAAAGGTTTGTTGTCTTGAGTTTGATGAACATGTTCAACATCCTTCAAATTTGTGTTGATGCTGATTTGGCCACCTCAATTCAAGATCTACAAGAACATACAAATATTTTATTTGATTTGGATGATATGGAGGATAACATTGATGCATTTTATTTAAGAAGGATAAACCAAATGAAGAAGAAAATGATCCATTATATCTGAAAGCATCTCCCTTATTTTTTTCAGATCAAAAAGAGGTAATGTTTCATGATTTTCAAGACCCCTTGGGCAGTCTTTTACCAGTGTCAGAAAAGGTGGAGTTTGTTTTGTTCACCAACATAGGTTTTGGGCTCACATTTCATTTTGAGTTTCCATTTACTCAAAATTTCTTTATGCCTGGTGGAGTTGAATACACGCATCAATTAGGTACTCATTTACTTGATTAGTTACATTGGACCTTCGACTTCACTTGATCAAGTGATTTATGGATTAGTTAGAATAGGTAAGGTGTAATAAATAAGCTCAAAATTCAAAGCATATTTTTCAGTGTCATTTTACAGTAGAGTTTGTATTTGATGATGTACAGTTCAACTTTCAGTTTGATTTGATTCAGTTTGAGGATTGAAGCTGCAGCGAATTCATTGCCCAATGGATGAGGCTAATTGGTCTATGGTTTTCTTGACACCTACTGATGGAGCTTCCATCCCCATCCGGAGCCAATTTTAGTGTCAATATGCTCAGTGATCAAGCATACTCACTCAATTAATTTGCAAGTGTCATAGGTCATTTTCTTTGGTCTTTTCAAACACATTTTCAAAATAAATTTTGGTCACTGAACGCATCTAGCTCAGAAATGTTGCTCCCTTCATCTCATCCATGGTTATCATCACCTCTAAGGTCATCTCACTCATTTCCATTTATAAGTATTAGGTCATTCACTCCATCTATCTAGGTTTTTTGTCTAGGCGTTATTGTTTTTCCTTTGAAAAAGTCTAATTTGTCATCAAACAAGGCAAAAAATCCTTCATTTCACTCATAAGTCTTTTAAAGGGGATATAGCATACTTAGGAGGAAAAAGTAAGACAATTTGTCTTATTTAATTTTTTTTTTAATGTCAAATGATTTCAAAAGGAAAAACTATATTATTGTTTCACTACAGGACAAAAAAAACGCTAATTCTAAATGATATATTGTGTACCATTCTCATTTCACTTAAGTGTCAAATATTGAAACAAAGACAAAAAATACTCCAAGGAACACTTTTCTATGCTTCCAGAACACTTTTTTACATTTTTGTAACTTTTGCTACGCTTATGTTGGTCATTTTTACACTTCTATAGCAATTTTCTATGCTTCTAGAAGCAGTTGTTGCACTTCTGTTGATCATTGTTACGCTTCTGGAACCTTTGTTACGCTTCTACTACATAGTGTTACACTTCTGTAAAGGGTTCATAATTAGTATTTTTTGCCGCCTAGGCTAACAATTTTAATTTTAAATCAAAATGAAACCTTTACATTAATAAATAAAAAAACATATTTTAATTTATTTTAAAATAATAATTACATTTTCTTGTTATTGTTGGTCGGTTCATGCTCACCCCATGCACTTATTTCGTTTATATTTATTGTATCTAACCTCCTCTCTTTTTGACAGGATTTGTCCTGATGATGGGTCTTGATCTAGACCTGAAACATAGACGCAAAAATGTATATTGTGGAGATTTTGAATTCAACAACTCAAAAATCACACCACATAAATCTAAAAAATAAAAACTAAAATCTTGTTAGAATCAATTTTTGGAGTTCTTACAAGAGTAAATTAACTTATTATACCCCCCTATGGTCAAATTATTAATCTTACTATTTAAATTCATACCCACTCCATACTCAATTATATCTTCACTTCTTCATATCATTGAGAGATTCCAGTGAAATAAACCCTAACCCTCTCATCTAACACTATCCTACACCTCCCACATACATCATACTACCATCCCCCACCATCCATACCCGTCCTAAGAGCCATACTCATCAAACCCTAATTTCTAGCTAATTTTTCAAGTGTTAAACTAGGAAATTCATGTGTTTCCCTCATTTGACCACCTCCTCGCATACATTTCACTTGATTTCACTCATATCATGACCAACATGCAAGCCTATCTCCTGAATTTTTTGTATAATTTTCCTTGGCTTCAAAACCTTTCATCTCACCCTTTAAGCCTACCCCATCCCTATAATCTGTAATTTGCAAATTACACTACACATAACCAATACATCTACACACTAGGTTTTGATCCTTTCATTGATAGAAAATATGGAGAGTGAGAAGAAAAACTTGAAGGTAGGGTGCCACCTCAGATTAGAACCCTTCACCATGTATGAAATCAATGCTTCACTCTTGGCCAAAAGAATTTTTGAGAGTACTAGATGTTTGAGGTTCTGTCAAAATATCATGGAGGAAGGATATTAACATGGGAAAGGTAATAATTGCAGGTGTAGGGTTTAACCTAATCATTAGATCCAATTTCTTCAAGAATAGGTATTCCTAGTCATGGAGATAAATGGTTGAAGGGAATGGACTTAGACCTTGAAGATTACAAACAATTTCTCAAACCTCATGCTAGAGAGGAACCATAATACCTCTTCCCTTTCAAAATACTCCGTAACAAATATGCTCCTTTTATGTTGTTAACAGTCAAGTATTTCACATATGAAGGAATATTTTCCAGGTTGTAAAGGTACCATATCAGGTTTTTGATGCATTTCACCTCTATGAAATCACTTAATTTTCCACATTACTTGTACATGAGTTTGATCAAAATTACTAAGAAATTTCAGAGAAGAAAAAAATATCATTACCCAAGCCTTTTTCACCATGGTTTGGTTAAACTCATTGGGTTTCATGACCTTTCATCCATCAAAATGACTTAGGAAATCTTCATGGAAAGAGTAGCAGGAGTGCCCACCATTAGCCCCCTTGTCATGCATATCACATCATCACCATCACTGTCAGCACATCCAATGAAGGTTGGCTCTACCGGCATGAAAAATCATATTTCAGAGGGTCCTAGGGTTGTTGAGTTTACTCATACCTATGAGAAGGGAAAGAGACAAGTATTTGCACCCAAAACTTTCAAAAGTGTACATACACTTGACACTATTGTTAAACAAAGTGAAATAGAGGAGCAACCTCTCATGCATCAAGATGAAACACCTTTGCAGCAACCTAGTGAACCAACACCAATGGAGGTTGAGGTAGCAAAGAATTTTGAGATCAAATCAGTTGAGGATATCATTACGGAGAAGGATGATGAAATAACAGACTTGAGAAATATTTTCTCTATTGCTAGTTCTCAAATCACTTTCCTACAGCAAGAGAATTTTCAATTGAAGGTGAAGCAGTTGTTACAAAGAAAACCTAAGGCAGACCTAGAGGTAGATAAAGGTAAAGCTAAGATGATCAGAGATGCCAATCCAATTTAGGACATGGATTCTAGAACACAACCAATCCAAATACAAGAGGCCACAAAAGGGCACTGGAGCTAGAAAGACAATCAACTCATTCACCTGAAGAGTTTACCTTTGATGAGCTGATAGCCATGGATATCAATAAAGATAGAGAAATATGGTTGGAAAGGGTAAATGAAAATTTGGATAATCTCTTGAAGAGAGCTAAGAGGGACAATAACCTCCAAAGACAAATGGAAAATCACTATCGCACTAGGAACACAATTTCACAAATAAGTCTAAAACAGATGAAGAAAAGGCTAAAAGAAACTGAAATGAACATTAAATATAAGGATAGCTTAGATTTGATAGCTGAAGCTTCCTTGGATGTTTATCCCATCATTCACAACTACTACAAAATCAATTTTGAGAATTTTTGAATAATTTTGGTATTTTTTCTGATTTTTGCACAAATTTGGAAATTCCTTCCTCACATAAGCGTAGCCAAATTTTGATATGCTTATTTTAGGGGCATCAAAATTATGGTTTATTTATATGGTTGGATGCATTTTGATGATTAAATCACATATCAGGAACCCTCTTTGCATGAAAGGATTTAATTTTTTAGAAAAGGCCAAAAAACTACTCATTTTCTATGCGTCTGCCACTTTTTTGGAGGCCTTGCTACGATTTTGTAGTAACCTTAGGAGAATGAAACTTTGGAGGCCTTCCAATGGGAAATTTTGAAAAATTCAAGATTTTATGGAAACTAGACATAAATCGCTAATTTAACGTTCTTTAATAATTGGATTTCGACTCCTAAAAGTGCTCCAAAAATGGCTGCAAAATTCTACTATGCTTCTGTAAATTTCTGTTATGCTTCTATTAGAAATGTTACACATCTACGTTGGATTCCTTAGGACAATTGTCAAGCTCAGAAAATGTTAGAAATTCAAGGTTTTGCTATCCTATGAGTTGGAATTAGATTAATTGAGTTGGGTTTTTCCTCTTATCATGAGGGAACATGTAATTTAATGAAAGGGACACACACTCCTAGTTTATAGCTGAAATTCAAAGAATGGTTTCTAACCTCCCTAGAATCTAGGAAATGAATCATCTCATGTATTTATGATGCATTTTGGATGGGATTTCGACCTAATGAGGTGTCATGGTTCATATTTTCTATAAGTAGACTATATTTAGTCTTTTTCTAGGTTGGATAGTCTTATTTTGCAGGGGAGCTATTGTAACAACATTTTGGAATGAAATCAAAGATAGTTTTGCAGAACTTGTGTTGTGAATCTTGTGGTATGCATTGGAGAATTTTTTTTCTTCCTATGTATTTTTATCTATTCATGTTAAATGATATATTTTCCTCTTTTAGATACATCTTTCCATGTGTTTATCTTCTAAGTTTATAAGATGAAATTTTTTCTGTTCATGCTCTGTTTTAGACAAGGTTTACATGATATTTCTATTTACCTCTAAATGAATGAATTCACATCAATGCTCATTCATACTCTCTATCATTTCATCCTATAGTCAATGACCAATTAAGCATTCTTTAAAACTACCTATATAGCCTCACACATTCTCTACAAAATGACCTTGAAATTCAGACCTAAAAATCCTAGACCTAGCCTCCTCACTGACATTCATATCCAACGCTCAAAACATCAAACAAAAATCATAATTACTAAGCTTACATACCTAGCCTAAGATCAATATATATTCAGTCATTCCATTGACTGCAAAGTGACAATGAGAGAGCTTTCTCTGGTCCTGGTAGGGCTAGCTACCTCACCTAAAGCCTGGTATGTACTTACCTTCCTTCAATCCCACTCTCAACCTTGGGAATTTGGGGGAAGTGATAACAATAGGTACGACCAAATTATAGGCATGTATTGTGATCTCAAAGGGCACATAAGAAGGAAGATGATATCCTATCCGTCTACTCCAATCAAGGGAAGTAACTAGACTACTTGGAGGGGGTTCCATGGGAGTGGGTGAACATCTCCCTTATGTTACAGGAATGGGAGGTTCACCTTCATGTACCATAGGAATGGGAGGATTTCCCTCCAATTAACGGGAATATTAAGAAACAAGAATAACATGAGCAGTATGAGGTTCAATCTATATAGTAAATATGTGATCAACTGAAGGTGGAATCACGTTGACCATTTTCTAAAAAAATGGTTGGTCATGAACAAACTCATGAGATTCACTTTCAGAGAGAGTGGGATTGACCAGAGATAATTTTTGATTAATCACTTGATCAACTAGCGGAGGATTAGGGAAAAAATTTCAGTAACTAGTCGGAAGTTGTGGCTCAGAAGAAGTAAGGTGATTCAACACTTTCGAGGCTTCATCCATAAAAGGAAAAAGGTGAATGGGATGATTCCCTTCACATAACCTACAGGGAAATTTGACTTTACCCTTTTGACCATGGGCCTTACTATCACAATTTGAGGGTTTGCCACCAGCATGATCTCCAAAGGTCGATGACAAAGACCGATTTGGGCAAGTGGAAAAAACCTCTAAAACCTTGGAAATACCAAGACAATATCTAAGAAGGTGGTCACCCTTACATAGCTTGCAAGGTAATTTGACTTTGTGGGACTAAATGGAATATTTTTTACAATAAGTTGCATCAGTAGCGATGGTCGCTTGGTTGACCCCTTGCTTATTTTTCTTCTTCTTGTTTGTCCTCTTCTTCTTCTTCTGAGCTTCCTGGTTACTAGAATTCAAAATTTGGTCAACCCTAGGATCAACATGAGGTTGACACTGTTCACGTGTAGGAAAACTTGGTTGAGAAGGAACCATGGTGGTTGAGAATATCCAAACTATTAAACCAATGGTTAATCCCAGGAGGGACAAAATTTCCATATATGGAGCACCAAAATTTCCATAAGAAGGAAAAGGACCAAGATTCCCATATGAGTGGATTCCTTGATTAGTAAACTCATGAACTATTTCCATTAGTCTCAAACTAAGATATTCTAAGGAGTTGTGCATAGGTAAGATTTTATTCTGTGGGTAGTAAATTTTAGAAATTAAACACAAAATAAATAAAAAAGGGGTAAGCTAGGCAAAAGGGTTTACCAAGTATCCGTGAACTTTAGAATACCTCATGGTGAACCAAGAAGTATGGGTAGGAAATATCTCTGAATGTTGTGTTTTGTGTATCACGTTTACAAGGCAGTCGACTTGGTTACCTATGTTAGGCTTGCAACCTAATGGTGTCTCCCACGTGACGATATGTGGGAGTCCAGTTTGTACTAGTGTTGTCTAATGCATAATCGTTCAATGAGAGTGCCCAAAATATACTTATCATAAATCAATATACTTCCATATGTGGGACGAGATATCACACCCAGATTGTAATGCAGCTTGTTAGCGACATCTCTTACATTTAATGACACCAGAACTCGTCTCTAGCCTAGAGCTATAAATGTTTGCGTTTAGATTTAAAATGCTCCTTAGGTTAATTTGAGCTCATTTTAAGTTGATCCTGATTAAATTTTCAATTTCAAGGCTCAAAACGATGTCACCTAAATATCTATAATGCAACTAGCATGAGAAAATGACTCCTTCAATTCAATGAATGTTATCTAGTTTAGGGAAGAGTTTCAAACAGTGATGCAGCAAACAATAATGCAACAAACAAATATTTTCCTAACCATATGAATTTCACTATCCCAATTCAAGTTAAAACTTTTAAATATGCAAATTATACAATGTAATCTATACACAATTTCATTTTTATTTCTGCTAAATGAGAATGCACTCAATGCACTTTTCGAAGAAATGAGAATCTACTTAATGCACCTTCCAATGAATGAGAATGCACTCAATGCACCTTTTAACTTTCAATCATTAAACTATATAATCTAAGTTCACTGATAAATATCAAAAAATACTTTTCAATGAAATCTAATCTAATGCACTTTAACGAAAAGTAAGCTTTGAGATGTAAACTAAATGAATGAAAAATAATTTTCTTTTATGGTCTCAAAAAAACTAATAATAATCAATCAACAAAAATCAATATTCCTTCCAAAAACACAAGCAACAAACAATAATTTTAATTTACTCAAATAACCACTCAACCAAAATTAAATTTTACCACTTCAAGTATAGGATGGACTTTTACACACCAGAAAGAAACTAACACCAAAAAGACAAAATTTGATGCAAACATAGCAGGAGGATGACTTCAGAGATCAGGAAACACTAAGCCTTTTAGAAAAATCCCCACAAATTCTCAAATTTAAGGATCAAGGCCACTTTACATAGCAAAAGCCATGCTGACAGGGTCTTCAATTCTACTTTAGATCGAAAAACCCATGCTGGCAGTGCTACTCTACATAGAAAAAAATTCCTCTCTATGAAACTGTACCAGCATGAGGAAAAAGTGGAAAACATGGTTTTCAGCATGATTATACTTATAAATATCCATGCTGGCAAAGTGAATGTGTCCAGAAGAAGATATTTGGTCAAGAAATGCTTTAAAAAAAAAAACCAAACTGAAGCAGGAACCTGTAACTGATACTCTAAATAAAAAATCAAACCCTATGCAAATTCACAGAGACCTAAGCAATCTTAGATTTCAATAATCGGTCAAACTGATCCAAGATCAGTACAGGTGTTACACATTAATTTATCACTGTCCCTACAATCCCCCATCCTGGACATTGGAGGGCCTTTTCTATGACCTGTGAGTAGTGACATAACCTAAAACCACTTTCATGGCATCCCCCTTGATAAGGACAATCATTCCTCTGAAGAAAGTTTTCTTTGGAAAAACCCTAAAAACTGATCTTTTGGCCTTGGCTTGACTAGCCAGTTCAGCCCTCACGCCAATGGGGAAAATCCACCAAAGAGGGCGTGCCAATTGGCACCCTATCCCAATATCTTTCTCGTTCCAAGATTAATAAGGATTGTTTTTTAAAAATAAATGGCAGAAGTTTGATTCCAACAAACTCCTGAACGAGTCTCTAAAATGAGTTGGGAAGTTTGGCTCTGAATCTTCATGTAGGGGAGGTAGTTTTCCACCTATCATGGAAGCTTCCTTGAGGATAGGGCCAATCCCATAATTTTAGGGATCTCAACTCCCCTTCCACCATCTATATAAGCTTGCAAATTTCCCTTAGCAAGCTAGTAGTCCTAATAGCACTAGAGAAGAGCTGAACTTATAACAAGGAGACTATCACCAGACAGCCTTTGAGAGCCAAGTTGAAGAGAGAGAGCTTTATCCCATTTCCGAAGAGCTTCATTGAGACGTGCTTCACTGTCGACCCCGGTGAAGGAAGATCCAGCATTAGAGCTTTGGGTTGTATCTTTCCTTTATTATTATTAATGATAAGTGACTTTGATTATGGTTTCGTTCATGTGTCTTTGTCTTTGTTGCAATGAATTACATCCTCTCTAACTGATGTATGGTTACAAGATTTATATTCTATGTTGTGTATCGTTTCATTTCTTCATATGCATGCAGGTGTTGAGACATGTTAAGTGGAATGATCATGATCTGCCAAAGTAGAGGACGGGAAGCATCATCCTTGCTTCGACGACCATCACGTAGGACCTGAGGTAGGCAACTCGTTGTGTTTTGTCATTTTTGTAACTAGAGACCTGCGTCACTGTGTGACTGATTGTTGCTAGACCTGATCTAGGCTAGTAGGGATCACCTCTGTCTGTAGAGGGGATTTACCTCTCCAACAAATTGGCAACTCTGCTGGGGACTTGACTGGAGTTTGTCTTGTCTCTTTTGATTTCTTTTGGCTTCTTTCTGCTTTATTTTCTCTTCTGGTTTGTCTCTTTCTGGTGTAGAACCTTTGTTCAGCTCCCACCATACCCGATCTACTCTTTGCTTGCTCTTTTTCATTCCCTTCATTTGTAAACTTGATTGGCGCACTTTTTATCCTAACAGTCGCGCCAGGTAGCGCTTGTTGCTAGTTAGGTGCCCGCGCCAACCCTGTTTTGGTACCAGATACAACCAAACAGTCATGCCAACCCTATTTGGTGCTAGGGTTTACTTGTTTTTGAGCACTCTAAGTCTAATTTTTGGTTTTGGTGTTGTTTTTCCAATTGTCTGAGTGCCTTGAAGTCCTTGTTGACTGTGTTTGGCCTCCATCCTCTTGTTTTTTTCTCTATACCTTCAGTTTTACATTCTAGACCTAGGGCATCTAGGTGCTATTGTGTGCTGAGCCTCCCGTAGGAGTTTTGGGTTTTCGCTCATTCAGTCAACTTCGTTTTTGCTTCCTTGCATTCATTTGGTTGGTTTTCATTCTATCACTATGTTATTTGAGTGACTGTGCTTCTTTTTCATTCAAGTTTCGCTTTGTCTCATTTCGAGCCTAGATCACATGGTTCGTATGAGTTTTTGTTGGGATTCCTCTTTGATTTGAAGGATTTATCCATTAGTTTGAGGTCTGATTGTGTGTTGAGTGAACTTGCTTGCTTCTACTGTTTCTCTTTCATTTCTCAAATTGGTCTCTTATTAGTTTTCATTTTCTTTGGTGCATTTCGCTGTAAAACATTGAAAATCCAAAAAATAATTCTTTTGCTTTTGATTAGTCAGTGAAAATTGAATTTTTTTTTGCATTATTAGTGTTATATAATTCTAAAGGAAAAGTTTTTAGTTTCATTAGCATGCATTGGAGACAAGAGTGGTTGTTTTGCAATCATTTTGTTATTTTCTTAAAGCTCTCAACCTTCCCGTAGTTAGTTATTCATTGAACAAAGTGATATATAGTGGCATGTAGTGTGCCTTTACGGGATTTTTGAGACATAACGTTTGGTAGGGCATGAAATTGAAACATAATTGAAGATCAACTCTAAAATTTATTCAATTTACCTTAAGATAGCATTGAAACATTAACGAAATATCTATAAGTCTAGGCTAGTGACGTGTTTCGGTGTCGTTAAACCTAGTAGCTATCGTTCACCTCTCGGCTTTAGATAGTGCTAGTACGGACTTGTGCTCCCTATATCGTCATGTATATAAAGGGAGACCCCACTAGGTTGCTATCCTTTATCTGTAGGAATCTGAGTCTGCCGCCTTATACCCGTGATACACCAGACACAACATTCAGGGAGATTACCTGCATGTACGTCAAGTCATTGGTTGATTTCTCTTTCATTTTTTAACCAAGGTGTATATTGCAGTTCACGGAATATCTGGTACCCCGTTTTGCCTAGAGTTACAAAGCAGTCATTTTGATCTTTACTGACTCATTAAATTTGAAAAGATCATCAAGCGCTTGTCCTTTCACGCTTGTTTCCAATCTAAAAGCGATAGAGTCACCTTTTGCCCGTTTCTCAACTCTTAAAAGATGAAACAATAGAGTTTTGTTTCAATGTTTTAAAAATTAACTGCCCACGAAATATTTTTGGTTAAAGTTTGTTTCCTTAGGGTTTTGTTCTAAAGTTGTTTCTAATGGAAAATTTTTCAGAGTTCACCAACCAAGGAATCCCCTCTGATGGGAATCCGGGTCCTTTTCCTCCTTTTGGAAATGTTGGCACTCCTTATATGGCAACGTTGTCCCTTCCTGGGTTAACTGTTGGGTTGCCTGTTTGGTTGTTTTCAACCTCTGTGGTCCCAAATGTCCCAGCTACTGTTCAATCAGTTCCTCTGCTTGAACGACATCATGTTGATTCCAAGATGGACCTCTCCCCTTCTTTGCCTGTTTCTACGTCCTCCTGTTCTACTTCGCCTGGTGAAAGTCTAGATTCGAGTAACCAGGTGGCTAAGACGAAGAAGAAGAAGAAGACAAAGAAGAAGAAATCCGATAAGAGAGAGGTTAAGGCTACAACTACTGCTTCTAAAACACCTCCTCTTGATAAACCTTCCAACCCTCCGCGGAAAGTTAAGTTCCCTTGCATGTTGTGTCAAGGAAACCATCTTCTTTGAGACTGCCTTGGTATTCCCAAGGTGCTCGAAGTGTGGTCCAATGGTCATCCGTCATTGCCTTTGGCTTTCAGGATTCAGGTTGGGGGCACATCTTCAGCTAGTATTGGTAAATCTCCTAAGAAGTAGGGTAATCTTGCCAATACCTGTAAGTTGTGTGAAGGGCACCATGCCATTCACATTTGTCCATATATGGATGAAGCCAAGAGAGTTTTGGACAACTCGACTGTTTCTGCACTGTGCCTTCCGGCTGGTTACAAACAGATTTCTTTGAGTCCTTCACCAGTTGATTCATTGATCGGTCAAGAGTCATCCTTGGTCAATCCCTCTCCCTCGAAAATTCAAATTTAGGAATCCGTTCCCAACCACCCATTGGTCATGGGATCAGCTGAGCTAGCCCCGTCTGCAGTGCACCAAGTCTTTTCCGTTAGAGTGGATCTCACATCCCTCATGTTCTTCTTGTTTATTCATATTCCTCGGACTTGGAGAAAGATTCTCCTGTCCCTGTATCTCAAGAAGTTGCTCCTCCACCTCCCATGATGAAGGTCCTAGAAGATACCCCTCCCGACTCTGTGATGGAGGTCGTGGAGGATGCTCCTTCTCCTCCCGTAACACTATGGGAAGACCATCTTAGGTCGATGGTAACCCCTCCAAGTAGTTTGGTCGCTTCGTTTTATTGGAGTCGATTCGCAGGATACCGCCTTCCATCTTATGTGCCTTTCGAGATCACAGTTCAGACCTTTGATTTGGTTGTACCCAACACTATTATAGATGAAGGCGTGTCTGTTAGTATTTTATCCTCAACTACTTGGCAAGCTTTCGGTGTGCCACCACTTGTGCCTATTACGTAGAATCTGTTGGCATTTAACAGAAGAACTAGTCAACCATTAGCGATCATTCCGAAGTTTCCTGTTACTAAGGGGAGGGAAAACTGTCCATATGGACCTGATGGTTGTTCTTGGCCCTTTGTACTTTAATTTACTCCTGGGATGTGATTATACTTATGCCATGGGAGCGCTTGTATCCTCCCTCTTGTTAGCACTTGAATTGGACCCCAGGCCGCAAAAGGAAAATCAGGGTAACAACTAAACCACGCTCAGCCTTGTAGCTAGCCCTACAAGGACAGGAGAGGGCTCTCTCCATAAAATAATATTCAAAGGAATACAATAAATGAACTGATATTAGGCTAGATAAAATGATAGGGATAAAAGGTTTAAATAAAATGAATGAATGAATTTCAGGGATGTGTGGGGTAAAAGGGACAGTTGAAACCGAGAATTAAATCAGGACACCGGGTATTTCATGGGGCAAGATAGGCAGGAAACTTAGCAGTTAAAATTTAATGAGGATGGGATGGAAAGACTGGTGCGGAGTTTAAAAGGGCACGATAAATGGATCCTTTTCAAACAGAAGAAAAATATAGAGTATGAATGATTCCCCAATGCAGAGCATATAAAATGGATTCTACCTTTCTATCTTGAAAGCATTCAAAAGGAAATGTTTATTGACGAATGGAACACATAAAAATTCACATATGAAAAAAAGGAGAAAAACAAATGATAAATCTCATACCACATGAATCCCACAAATCAAAGCTTCATCTCTTATTAATTCCTGTCAAACTGTACAATGTAGCACAGAGATGTTCTTCCACACTTTTCCCCTACTTTCTGAGTTACAGACTATTCAGACTCTTTTCCACTGCTTTACAAATGATTCATAATAAATAAACTGAAATGTGGGAACATAGATCCACAGAAAAGGGAGCTGTTCTAACAGCTTGAGGAACTGAAATACAACCATAGCAAAGAAATACAACAATCTGCCCCTGAAAATAAGGGACATCATTGCATTTGACCACTTGGAGATTTTGCTGTTAGGCTGTATGAAAGAAAATAGGTAATCTAATGAACAGATCTCCTATTTTGCTGTTGTAGATATCTTTGTTTTATTTCAAGCTTTTCGGCCAACTGACTGTCTGCTTTCCATTCAAATAAAACTAACATTTTAATAAACATACCTTTGGAATGAATTTTGCCTTTAGTGAAGGGAAAATAATGAATAAGAAGGAAGGGAGAGGAGGCGGGACCCGTGTTATAATCACAATCGCAATGGACAAGCGAAGAGATAAACAGACTGTAGTATGGCGCCATCGCAATCGAAATCGGAGTCGGGAGGGATATTATTTGAATGGAGAACGAAAGTTCTGATGCAATTGGGAACTAGCCCTTTGTAATATAACAAAATGGATAAATTTAAATTTTACAAAGGAGCGGGGCATTTTGGTAATGAAAGGCGGAGGAATTAAACGGTGGGACCGGGGGTTAGAATCGCAATCGGGGATCGGAATCGGGAGATGGGTGGAGTGATATATATAAAAACCTCCGATGCGATTTGGGGGAGGTCCCCTTTGCATGTGATAAATATAACCAAAGTTTTAAATGGCAGGGCCTTTTATATGTGAATTGGGCGGAAGTACTGATGGTGGGCCCAGGGTCAATCGAAATCGCAACATCGGAGGGGAGCGGAATGCAACACATATGGTAAATGCCGATTGCGATGGCCCAATCAGCTGTGGACCGTCCGATCGGTGGGGAAAATCAATAGTGGAGAGATCAATTGAAGGTTGTTGCGATCGGAGGATTGGAAGGAGGTGCGCGATAGGGAGATCGGAAGGAGGTGCGCGATTGCAAGATTAGAAGGAGGGGTGGGATTGATCGATCAGAGGATGCAAGACTTGCGATGCGATCAATCAGATCAGAGATATTTGTGATTGGTTAATCCAGACATACGTTTAATATTTGCAATGTGATTTGAAAGGGGAAGGGACTTGGGTTCGGTGGAACTTTGATATTGTTTATTATATAGTATGGTTGGGGAGGTGGTTATATACGATGGGACTTTATAAAATAAGGTTTTTACTATAAAGTCCTATGGCATGGAGGGGAAGTGGTTTGGCATAATCGCATATGTATTTATAATGTGATTTTATAATCGGAAAGTGGGGGAAAGGGGTTTTTATTAAAGAAATATAAAACTTTAATAATATAAAGTTTAAAGGGAAAAATGGGAAATAGGGGGTATATGAGGGTATAGGGACTTTTACTTCACTTAAGCATAAATTTCAATCCAGAAGTCAGTTTTGAGAGTGTAGTATACCATTGGAAAGCTCTTTCTGGGCTCCTTCTAATGGATCTACTTTGGAATATTATTTGGTGGTTAACGTGCTACAGAAAACTCTCTAAAGGTAGGGACATCACTTTGTGGAGATAATAGCTTCTGAATTGTGACTTATTACACATGATGATATATAATTACATAATGAATAATAATAAAGGAAAAATATTACATTTCACCTCAAAACATGGTTTTGAGGTGAAAATTACATCAAGATGAATAAAATGTCACTTTGATCTTCCAGGTGCTGTGACTTTTGAGCTTATTGTCTTCCTCACGACCTTGTTGATATTATTGACATTTGACTCATTAATTTGACCATGGTGAGACCCTAGAAACTAATGAGACCCATCATATGACCCACTGATATGATTTTAAGAATGAAAGTGAATAATGACTGAAGACCATAGAGAGGAAAATCAGCAAGTACCTCATGAGGGAAAACTGATAAAAATTACTACCATCAATGAATCCATGACCTAACAAAATGGTGAAATTTATTCGGTATGAGACACCTAACATGCAGATGCAAAGAGCAGTTTTTATCACTGATGGAAGTATGAATAGACTGACACTAACATTGGCTCCAATGGGGATGGTAGCTCCTTGGAGGTGCCAAAAACACCGTAGACCAAGTAGCCTTATCTATTGGGCATGGAGTCAAAAATGTTGAAAACTAACGCAAATGAAAACTGAGTCTGACTCTAGACTAAGACTGAAAACTGAAATAAAACCAAACCATACACATATCATCCAATTTTTATAGCCTTCACCTCGGACCCCAAACTTGAATGACTGTGCATTTTGAACTTTGCTTTTAGAAAAATAAAATGGTATATACAATTATGATGAGATAGATTCTTATCCATGTCTTCAGCAATGGTAGTGCTTCAATAGCCTACCATTTACTACTCCTCCAGGACAATCTTGGCCATCCATTTATGAAAGTAAGAAGGCATTCTGACCCCTCTATGCTGTAATTCTGTATGGTCCCTTCCAACGGTTGTCAAATTTACCGTGCTTCCCTTTGTCTTCATTTCTTGCATCCCATTTCAACACTACATCACCCAACTAAAACTTTTATGCTTTAGTCTTCCTATCATGGATCTTTTTAATATTGTACTACAACTGGCTCACTTTATGTGACACTTCTTCTCTTGTTTGTTGAAGGTGGATCATCTGGTTGATCCTTCGCTGGTTGTCATCATCTTCGCTGCCAATTTCTTGTAATAATATCATAACTGGAACTGTAAGATAAGTAGGAAAGATAGCATCAATACCATAAACCAGCTCAAAAGGAGGCATACCTATTGATTTTTTACTGCTAACTCTGTCTTCCCACAGTGCGTTGATAAGATTTCGGTGCCAATTTCTTTTGTTTGCCTCCAACATTTTCTTAATTATATTCATCAGCGATTTGTTTGATGACTCTGCCAGGCTATTGCCTTGTGGATAATATGCTATTGA
This sequence comes from Pinus albicaulis, assembly GCA_034641835.2. Lineage (NCBI taxonomy): Eukaryota > Viridiplantae > Streptophyta > Pinopsida > Pinales > Pinaceae > Pinus > Pinus albicaulis. The sequence goes on from CM076577.1 coordinate 573,609,838, forward strand.
ATGGCCCAGCGTGATATTGTATTTTTCACAAAAATCGATCATTTTCTTTGATCTGAACGCGGCTGCATTATCTGTCACAATTTTACATGGGCAACCAAAACGGGATAAAATATTTGATTCCGGGAATTGAATAATTACTGTGTCAGTCGCTTGCCTGGAAGGGATGGCCTCGATCCATTTCATAAAGTAATCTGCCCCAGTAAATATCCATCGATGTTGTGCTGAGGATGCAGGATGTATTTCTCCTATAAAATCGAGCCCCCACTGTTGAAAGGGCACATTCACTAAAACAGGTTTCAAAGGAAGTGGAAGCAGTTTCTTCTTCCCTTTGAAAATTTGACATTCATGACAATTCATCACTATTTTATATAAATCAGAAAATAATGTGGGCCAATAATACCCGGCTCTCAATACCTTGTTCACTGTAGTTTTCCAAAATAGGTGACCACCACAGTCACCTTTATGGAAATTTTGCATTACCTTCTAAGCTTCTTCTTCAACCAGGAAATTTAGTAAAACGCCTCCGGGATCCTTCCAAAACAGAGCACTATTCAAAATGCAATATTTTGCAGACTTAAGCTTCAAAGATCTACCTTTACTCTTAGAAATGCCTGGAGGAGGTGACAGATGCTGAAGAACATACACAATATCTGAATACCAAGGGGACTACAGAAAAATATCTGAAATAGGAACCAACAAACCTTCATCTTCCTCTTCTGACATTGTTGAAATGAGGTTTATATCTAAAGCACGCAGATTTGATTGGGCCATCAATTTCGCCAAACCTTGGCCTTTGATCAACTTAGTAGGCTTGATCTCCAGATCGTACTCCAACATAGCTTCTATCCATTTGCCTCTTCAACCTTCTGGATCAGTTTTCATGAGCACATCCTTGACTACTGTGTTAGGGACATACGCTATAGTGTGTGAATGTAAAATATAGACCCTAAAATCTTTCAATGCCTTCTTTTCAATAATATTATATCTTAAAGCAGCATCTCTAATAGTCCTACTGAAAAAGGAAGTTGTCTTTTCTACTTCATCTCTCTTTTGCATTAAAACAACAGCCATAGTTTGCTCAGATGCAAACGAAAATATAGTTAAATCTTGAGTATAGTTGTGACTGATCACAACTGGGGAATTAGACAAAGAAAACTTTACCAGATTGAATGAATTGATAGCTTCCTCACTCCACTTAATCGTGCTGTATTTATTCAACATACTGGTCATTTCTCTCAAATGCTCAGCCAGATTGGGTATAAATCTGTGCAAAAAAATCATCTTACCATTAAAGGCCTGAATCTCTTTCTTCTTCCCTGGAAGATCTATGAGATGAATTGCCTCCACTCTGGCTGGATCTATGCAGATGCCATCTTTAGAGATGATATGCTCGAGAAATTTTCCCTCGTCAATGGAAAAAAGGCTCTTTTTGGGATTGAGAGAAATCCCAAACTTTATGCAACGCTAAAAAACCAATCTTAGATGGTGCAAATTCTCATCATCTGAACCTTAAAACACTGTCAAATCATCCAAATAAACAAAAAGAAAAAAATCTTTTTCATTTGCAAAAGCAATGTCCATTGCACACTAGAAGGTGGCTCTAGCATTCTTCAGTCCAAAGGGCATCTTCGCATACTGGAAGGTTCCCCAGGGTGTTGTGAAGGCAGTTTTATCTTGGTCCTTCTCATGCACCAAGATCTGGTTATACCCTGAGTAGCCATCAAGTAGTGACATCCTACATGCTCCAACTACTCTCTACAGAATATGGTCCATTTTCAAAAGTGGGTAATTATCCTTTAAGGATGCCTTATTTAAGTTCCGAAAGTTAATACATAGTCTTATTTCTCCAGTCTTTTTACGTACTAGGACCAAATTCGAAATCCAATCAGAAAATCTAATAGGAACTATGATTCCTGCTTTGTACAACCTGTTTAGCTCCTTTTCAATTGATGGCAACAACTTTGGATTGATTCTTCTCAGCTTCTATCTGAAAGGCTTCTGATCTGGCTTGATAGGAATTGTATGTTGAATTATGTTCTTATCATACACTTTAAAATGTGAATAATCCCATGCAAATACATCAGAAAATTCAAAAAGCAATTTAACATACTTCTCCTTTACCTCAGGGGATAATGCCTTTGATAATTTGACAAATTTGGGCTGATCATCTATTCCAATATTCACATCTTCAACTCCTTTCTCTGTGGGCACGAAGCTTGGTTTCTTTGTGACATCATCCTGATCAAAAAGCTCCTCTAGAGGTATGAGACCTCTAGGAATTACATTATCCTTTAACTGTAATATGTCCATCTGGTTTGCTTCAAACTCCTGATCATCAACCTCATACTCACCCTCTATTGGAGTATCTTTGAATTTTCCATCACCCTGCAAAAATGCATTGATCTCATTATCATCCCAAAATACTTGCCAATAACTTAAATTGTTGGGAACAACAAGCGTATGTTTGACATAGATTTCAAACTTATAGCTGGAGTTCATCGTAATCTTCAAATTACTTGCAGTAGTAGCAAGAGAGTTAGCAATAATGTTCTGCATCCTGGGTACTGCTGTCAAAGTATACTCTGGGAATATTTTCAAAATGTCCAAGACCGCATTTCTGTATGCCCTCAATCTTGGATGTTTGCCTTGGTATTCTCGCTTCACCTGTTTTATTATCAATTCAGAGTCACCATACATAGAAATCCTTTTTGCATTCAACTTCTTCAAAATTTTGAGACCTACAATCAAAGCCTCATATTCTGCATCATTGTTAGAGAAATCAAAAGCTAGCTTATAAGCACAAAATCTAACATTACTTGGAACCTTCTCAGGTTGAAAAAGAGGACTCCTAATCCATATTCCAATGCCAGCTAAATCCTTACCAACAGTTCCATCAAAATCCATACTCCACAGGCCTTCTTCTTCTTCTTGAAGATGCTGGAAATTTGTTTCTTTCTCTTCCTTACCTTGGCTGATTTCTGGCTATTCATTATCCCTTTGCTGCTGGTAGTCAGGAGGTTCAGAAGTGTTTGCTTATTTATCATTTTCCTGTTTGAGGACCTCTCTGAAATTCTCTGAAATCTCAGGTATTTCATCCACTTGTAGCAATTGAACATTCTCATCATTTAAACCACCATCACAATACAAGACAAAAGACTCCAAGTCTGTATGGATAGCATTGATGGGATGATTTACAGGCTTGTCTTTGCTGGTAATCATACATTTCATTTTCTTTTCTCTATATATCTTCCTCAACTGGTCAAATACAGGGATAGTGGCATAAGAGAAGTCAAGCTGCATGGTTCCCTTAAGTTTTTCACCCCAAGACCTAGATAGAAGCATTCCAAACCTTGGTGGGACATCAAAAACAACTACATCCATCAAGACATTCTTTGCTGGAATCTAATCTAAAGACACTACCAAATCTTTAATTAAACCAATACAGTGGACCCTAGTTGAGTCAAAGGAAGACAAGTCATGATATTTACGAGTGATGTCAAGGCCTAGCTTCTCCATGACAGCTTTGGGCATTATATTATGTGAGGCCCCAAAGTCCAACATAGCAATATTATGTAGGATAAACTCATGTACTCTAAGACTCAAGTAAAAAGGAGGGACTTCAATTTCTTCATATTCTTCTATGGCTGGACTGAAAATAAGTTCAGGGTAGTCATCTTCTACATTGACCATATCGGAGACAGAATCTATTTGCAAGACTTTGGACACTTGAGTTTTATACACACTATTCTTTACCAACTCTGTGAGGGGCATAAACACTTTTAACTTAGAGATTTCATTTTCTAGATTAAAGGAGGGAGATTTTTCTACCTCTTTAATGGGCGGGTATTTCTTCTCTATTGGCTCCTTTACTGTTTTCTGCTGGGTATTCTCATTGGCTGTGTTAACAACTGCAGGTGCTTTGCTAGAGGAAGGATCAGCCGGCTCCTTAGCTTTTTTCTGTGCATCGTTTTTCATTTGGAGTTCCTTTCTCTTTTCAATGTGGCTGAATGTAACCTCTCTATTCCTTAAATCGTATTTCCTTTGCTGAGCCGACAGAGCATTCATATACCCTCTCTGATAGTCATCAGACTCCTCTTCGAGTACTGTATCATTAGCCAAAATGAAATTTTGGTATTTTTGAATGTCTGGAGTCACCACTGTGTATTCTTCATCTTCTGTAAGGAAAATGGGTGCACCATCGGCCATGTAAAAGTGATTAGCCTCAATCACATGATCATTGTCATCTGAATCTGTCCATTGCACATAGTTCTGCTGCAAAGGAGTTTTAATCTACTGCTGTGGTGGCGCAATTTCCTCCTGTATTCTTTGGTCTCTCTGTTTAATTCTGAATTGCGGCTGCTGCCCTTTGAAATTCGGATTTCTTATTTGAGGCTCAGTTCTATCTGCGATGGTTAACCTATCAACCATTTTTTCCACTTTTCTAATCAGAGTGTCCATTTTACTATCTGAAGTAGAGGCCTCCTCTTTTATTGTGACTCTTTTCTCAGCTCTGGCTCGTGCTCTTTTAGCCAGCAGATTAGCTTCAACGTTTACCGCTATCTTCTGCATGTCTTCACGTGAAGACAGATCTATTTCACACAAATGATATGCCATGTCGGCATCAAATCCATCGGGAAATTTTAACAATGCCAGTCCCACAGGAGGCTTCAAATTAGCTGGAATAACATTATATACAGCATTGAATCTCAAACAATAATCCTATACCGTCTCACCCACATTTCTTTTAATGTTCTCATATTCAGACAAAATCTGAATTGGGTTCTTTTTTACCTCCCATCGGTCCAAGAACCGAGTGTGCAACTCCTACAAAGTGCGAATTGTGCCTGGCGGTAGGGCTCTAAACCACTTTCTGACTTTTCCTCCGAAACTTTGAACAAACAGCCTCATCGTTACATTCTCTGCTTCTACCTCATGCAAATAATAAAAAGTAATTCATTTTATCAACATGTTGCTGAGCCGTGATGCTTTGAGTGGCATCAAAGATTGGAATTTTACTCTAATAGTCAGTTGGCATATCATCGAGGACCTAGGGTAAAACCATGGGTGCATACCTAGCAGCCATAACTCTGGGTGGATTTACGACAGGACTTGTAGGATTTGAGGATGGTGTTAATGGAGGAGATGATAATTGGGAGTTGACTGATGGGAATGCTAATGAATTGGGAGGAGGAAATGTTGTTCCTGATGATTCTGAAGGCTCAGGTATATTAGTTATAGTGATGGACTCAGGAGAATTCAAAATGTAATTGTCAATGGAGGGATTTGCTCTTTGGACTTCAATATCTACAAGGAAATCAGGATCTAAAACTGTATCATCAATGTCATTTTCAGACTTATTCCTAAATAAAGAAAGCTCAAAATTCTCATCAAAGAAAAGATCTTCTACAAAAAAGCATTGACTGGGCCAAGTATAGGATCTAAAGACGGGTCTGGGGTTTAATGATCCTTCTTTTCTCTTGACAATTCTTGGGATAAGATTTGGATTTTAAAACACAGGGGGAGGATTTGGATTTGGATTAGCCCTGGTGTATCTTCTTGAAGCCAGTGTGGTCAAATTTCTATTCTACAAAAATCTTATTTTGCAGCCTAGCAAAAATATGAACATCATCTTTCGAAGTCTAGGATTACTTGATATACTGGGGCAAATCTTGCAAGTCAGATGTTATGTTTATAAAACTAGACCGAAGATTGACTGAAGCAGCATTTATCTAATTATGCATGTGCAGTTCGAAGGCTACCTGGCATAAGTTCAGGCTCTCTCTGTAGTTTATAAAACAAATAACACTAATAAACAAACAATCTTGAACTTTTCCCCAGTGGAGTCGCCAGAGATGTTAGCACCTGAATTGGACCCTAGGCTACAAAAGGAAAATCAGGGTAACAACTAAACCACGCTCAGCCTTGTAGCTAGCCCTACAAGGACAGGACAGGGCTCTCTCCGTAAAAGAATATTCAAAGGAATACAATAAATGAACTGATATTAGGCTAGATAAAATGATAGGAATAAAATGTTTAAATAAAATGAATGAGTGAATTTTAGGGATGTGTGGGATAAAAGGGACAGTTGAAACTGGGAATAAAATCAGGACACAGGGTATTTCATGGGGCAAGATAGGCAGGAAACTTAGCAATTAAAATTTCATGAGGATGGGATGGAAAGACTGGTGCGGAGCTGAAAAGGGCACAATAAACGGATCCTTTTCAAACAGAAGAAAAATAGAGAGTATGAGTTATTCCCCAAGGCAGAGCATATAAAATGAATTCTACCTTTCTATCTTGAAATCATTCAAAAGGAAATGTTTATGGATGAATGGAACACATAACAATTCACATATGAAACAAAGGAGAAAAACAAATGCTAAATCTCATACCACATGAATCCCACAAATCAGAGTTGCATCTCTTATTAATTCCTGTCAAACTATACAATGTAGTGCAGAGATGTTCTTCCACACTTTTCCCCTACTTTCTGAGTTACAGACTATTCAGACTCTTTTCCACTGCTTTACAAATGATTCATAATAAATACAATGAAATGTGGGAACATAGATCCACAGAAAAGGGAGCTGTTCTAACAGCTTGAGGAACTGAAATAAAACCATAGCAAAGAAATACAACAATTTTCTCCTGAAAATAAGGGACATCATTGCATTTTACCACTTGGAGATTTTGCTGTTAGGATGTATGAAATAAAATAGGTAATCTGATGAACAGATCTCCTATTTTGCTGCTGTAGATATCTTTGTTTTGTTTCAAGCTTTTTGGCCAACTGATTGTCTGCTTTCAGTTCAAATAAAACTAAATTTTTAATAAACATACCTTTGGAATGAATTTTGCCTTTAGTGAAGGGAAAATAATGAATAGGAAGGAGGGGAGAAGAGGCAAGGCCCATGTTATAATCGCAATCGCAATGGACGGGCGGAGAGATAAATAGACTGTAGTATGGCGCCATCGCAATCAGAATCGAAGTCGGGAGGGATATTATTTGAACGAAGAAAGAAAGTTCCGATGCGATTGGGAACTGGCCCTTTGTAATATAAAAAAATGGATAAATTTAAATTTTACAAAGGAGTGGGGCATTTTGGTAATGAATGGCAGAGGAATTAAATGGTGGGACTAGGGGTTACAATCGCAATCGGGGATCGGAATCAGGAGATGGGAGGAGTGTTACATATAAAAACCTCTGATGCAATTTGGGGGAGGTCCCCTTTACATGTGATAAATATAACCAAAGTTTCAAAGGGAAGGGCCTTTTATATGTGAATTGGGCGGAAGTACTGATGGTGGGCCTGGGGTCAATCGCAATCGCAACATCGGAGGGCAGCGGATCGCCTGGCCAGAAGCCTGTCGATTGCGATATTTGGGTGACTATGGACAGTAGGTGTTCGGGGGGGGGGGAATCAACGGTGGAGAGATCAATCGAGGGTTAATGTGATTGGAGGATCAGAAGGAGAGGTGCAATCGGGAGATCAGAAGGAGATGCGCGATCGAGAGATCGGAAGGAGGGGTGCGATTGATTGATCGGAGGACGCAAGACTTGCGATGCGATCAATCACATCAAGTATATTTGCGATTGGTTAATTGGGACATACATTTAATATTTACGATGCGATTTGAACAGGGAAGGGACTTGGGTTCGGCGAAACTTTGATATTGTTTATTATATAGTATGGTTGGGGAAGTGGTTATATACGACAAGACTTTATAAAATAAGTTTTTTACTATAAAGTCCTATGGAATGGAGGGGAAGTGGTTTGGCATAATCACATACGTATTTATAATGGGATTTTATAATCGGAAAGGGGGGAAAAGGGGTTTTTATTAAAGAAATATAAAACTTTAATAATATAAAGTTTAAAGGGAAAAATGGGAAATAGGGGGTATATGAGGGTATAGGGACTTTTACTTTAGTTAAGCAAAAATTTCAATCCAGAAATTAGTTTTAAGAGTGTAGTATACCATTGGAAAGCTCTTTCCGGGCTCCTGATGGATCTACTTTGGAAGATTATTTGGCACTTAACATGCTGCGGAAAACTCTTTGAAGGCAAGGACATCACTTTGTGGAGATAACAACTTCTGAATTGTAACTTATTACACATGATGATATAGAATTACATAATGAATAATAATAAAGGAAAAATATTATGTTTCACCTCAAAACATGGTTTTGAGGTGAAAATTACATCAAGATGAATAAAATGTCTCTTTTATCTTCCAGGTGCTGTGAATTTTGAGCTTATTGGCTTCCTCATGACCTTGTTGATATTATTCACATTTCAATCATTAATTTGACCATGGTGAGACCCTAGAAACTAATGAGACCCATCCTATGACTTACTGATATGATTTTAAGAATGAAAGTGAATAATGACTGAATACCATAGAGAGGAAAATCAGCAAGTATGTCATGAGGGAAAACTGATAAAAATTACTACCATCAATGAATCCATGACCTAAAGGAATGGTGAAATTTATTTGGTATGAGACACCTAACATGCAAATGCAAAAGAGTATTTTTGATCACTGATGGCAGTATGAATAGACTGACACTAACATTGGCTCCAATGGGGATGGTAGCTCCTTGGAGGTGCCAAAAACACCGTAGACCAAGTAGCCTTATCCATTGGGCATGGAGTCAAAAATGTTGAAAATTGACACAAATGCAAACTGACTCTGACTCTAGACTAAGACTGAAAACTAAAATAAAACCAAACCATACACATATCATCCAAGTTTTATAGCCTTCACGTCAGACCCCAAACTTGAATGACTGTGCATTTTGAACTTTTCTTTTAGAAAAATAAAATGGTATATACAATGATGATGAGATAGATTCTGATCCGTGTCTTCAGCAATGGTAGTGCTTCAATATCCTACCATTTACTGCTCCTCCAGGACAATCCTTTCCATCCATTTCTGAAAGCAAGAAAGCATTCTGACCCCTGTATGCTGTAATTCTGTACGGTCCCTTCCAAAGGTTCTCAAATTTACCGTGCTTCCCTTTGTCTTCATTTCTTGCATCCCATTTCAACACTACATCACCCAACTGAATTTTTTTTGCTATCATAGATCTTTTTAATCTTGTACTGTAATTGGATCACTTTCTGTGACGCTTCTTCTCTTGTTTGTTGAAGGTGGATCATCTGGTTGATCCTTCGCTGGTTGTCATCATCTTCGCTGCCAATTTCTTGTAATAATCTCATAACTGGAACTGTAAGAGAAGTAGGAAAGATAGCATCAGTACCATAAACCAGCTCAAAAGGAGACATACCTATTGATTTTTTACTGCTAACTATGGCTTCCCACAGTGCGTTGATAAGCTTCCGATGCCAATTTCTTTTGTTTGCCTCCAACATTTTCTTAATTATATTCATCAGCGATTTGTTCAATGACTCTGCCAGGCCGTTTCCTTGTGGATAATATGCTATTGAATGGTCCAGTGTGATATTGTATTTGTCACAGAAATCAATCATTTTCTTTGATCTGAATGCGGCTACATTATCTGTCACAATTTTACATGGGCAACCAAAATGGGATAAAATATTTGATTCCAGGAACTGAATAATTACTGTGTCAGTCGCTTGCCTGGCAGGGATGGCATCGATCCATTTCATAAAGTAATCCATCCCAGTCAATATCCATCAATGTTGTCCTGAGGACACGGGATGTATTTCTCCTATAAAATCGAGCCCCCACTGCTGAAAGGGCGCATTCACTGAAACAGGTTTCAAAGGAAGTGGAAGAAATTTCTTCTTCCCTTGGAAAATTTGACATTCATGACAATTCATCACTATTTTATATAAATCAGAAAATAATGTGGGCCAATAATACCCAGCTCTCAATACCTTGTTCGCTGTAGTTTTCCAAAACAGGTGACCACCACAGTCACCTTTATGGAAATCGTACATTACCTTCTGGGATTCTTCTTCAACCAGGAAATTTAGTAAAATGCCTCCTGAATCCTTCCAAAACAGAGCACTATTCAAAATGAAATATTTTGAAAATTTAAGCTTCAAAGATCTACCTTTACTCTTAGACATGCCTGGAGGAGGTGACAGATGCTTAATAACATACACAATATCTAAATACCAAGGAGACTGCAGAAAACTATCTGAAATAGGAACCAGGAAACATTCATCTTCCTCTTCCGACATTGCTGAAATGGGGTTTATATATAAAGCATGCAGATTTGATTGGGCCATCAATTTTGCCAAACCTTGGCCTTTGATCAACTTAGTAGGCTTGATCTCTAGATTGTACTCCAACATAGCTGCTATCCATTTGCCTCTTCGACCTTCTGGATCAGTTTGCATGAGCACATCCTTGACTGATGTGTTAGGGACATACGCTATAGTGTGTGAATGTATAATATAGACCCTAAAATCTTTCAATGACTTGACAAGAGCCAATGCCTACTTTTCAATAATATTATATCTTAAAGCAGCATCTCTAATAGTCCTACTGAAAAAGGAAATTGGATTTTCTACTTCATCTCTCTTTTGCATTAACACATAAGAAATATTATTCTCAGATGCAAACGAAAATATAATAAAATCTTGAGTTCAGTCGGGACTGATCAGAACTGGGGCATTAGACAAAGCAAAATTTACCAGATTGAATGACTTGATAGCTTCCTCACTCCACTTAACTGTGCTATCTTTCTTCAACATATTGGTCATTTCTCTCAAATGCTCAGCCAGATTAGGTATAAATCTGTGCAAAAAATTCATCTTACCATTAAAGTCCTGAATCTCTTTCTTCTTCCGTGGAAGATCTATAAGCTGAATTTCCTCCACTTTGGCTGGATCTATGTGAATGCCATCTTTAGAGATGATATGACCGAGCAATTTGCCCTCGTCCATGGCAAAAAGGCTCTTTTTGGGATTGAGA